>PJEM01004389.1:0-100206 GCA_004023845.1 Helogale parvula | reverse complement strand
CTCAGGCTCCTACATTCCCTTATCAGAGCTAAGAGTCACAGTGGAGGAAATGGGACCCTCCTGAGTTTGATATCTGCCTAACGGGATGCCTGGTTGTATGCTCAGCCCATGCCTGTGCCTATGTGATGAAGAACAGATTGCATAGATGCCAGGAAGGAGAGGCCAGACTCCCAGCTTAGCCCTTAGCTTCCAGGATAACCCATTCCGCGGCAGGGTCCTTGGCCACACACACAGGGACTGAGTGACCTAAGACCACCCCTTTCATCAGGGGGATGGGGGGAGGGGGAGGGCATACCATGTAATTCATTCAGGAAACATCGATAAAAACACCTATCCTGCCTTTGACCTGGTTTGTCCTAAGAATGAAATGGGGGGTGTGCATAACAGCGCTCTAAACAGAATTAGCAGAAAGGAGGAGATAACGCCCCCAGCGATCAGGGTTTGTTGTGAAGATTCTTTTAGCAACAGCCAATTTCCCTTTGCTAACATTGGGTTCACCAAAGAGCCTTCTGATGGGTACTTTGGCCTCCTGAGTGGAGCTGTCCAGCAGCCCATGCCATGCAACACCAGTGTCCTACAGGGGATGCTGCCCTTGTGAATGAGTGCTGGCAGTCTCCTACGCTCTTCATTCATTCATTCATTCATTCATTCATTCATTCATTCATTCTTCCATCCATTCAGCTCATGCTCACAGATGACCTGCTGCAATGGTTCATGGCCTTGGCTCCACTTTAGATTCCCTGGGGAGCTGAAACACAAAACAAAGCTCCCAGGCCCTTCCCCAGACTGACTAACTGAGAGGTTCCGGGAGCAGCTCCCAGGCACAGATGCTTTTGTGAAGGAGCCCACGTTGTTCTAATGAGCAGCCATGGCTGAAAGCGTTGACCTGGTGTATGCCCGACATCGTGCTCGCCTCCAGAAGATACAAAGATAAATAAGATGTTCCTAACCCACGGTAAACCACCCCCCCAGCACCAGACCACCCCTGGGGGAGGAGGGGGGATTCTATTCCTGATTCTGCAAAGTTGAGGGTCACGATGAGACCCAGATTTTCTGAGGACACCATGAAATGGTCCCCCCATCTCACCCTTGCTCATGAGCCCAGCCTGCTGGCCTTCCTCCTTCAGAAAAATAAGCACTTCCCAAATCTCAGGCACCACAGAACTCCTCTTGGCCTCTGATGCAGTCTCCCTCCTGGCCCAGGCATCCCCCAGGTCCCTCTGCCTCCAGCACAGAGGGTGGTAAATTTGGTGAAGCTCAGCCTGTTCTCCACTCAGGTTGTGGACCGGGTCCTTCTAGAATCCATGAGGAGACCAGTATCTCAAGATGCATCAGCCTCATATTTTTCCTCCAGGAGCTCCCAGAAGACTAACTCTTGTCTTTCTTCCTGATGCCTGGACTCTGCACCTACTCCTAATGTTATGGTCTGTTTCTGAAGTAATACACCTCATTTGAGAAGGAGGAAAGCTGGCTACGCTCACACTGATGAATCTAAGTCAGGTGACAGGCTTTGCCCACTTTGGGATTTTATGGTTTGGCCAAGCAACACCTCCTCCAGGCAGTAATAGTGCAAAGGTCATTCCCCCCACACGTCTTCATCTTCATAGCTTAGGTTAGGCTGGCTTCCCTGTCCACTGCCTCAGAAGGCCACGCCCTGGAGGCTTAGCCCAGTGCCTGCTGCAGGTCACGGAGGTGATTCCCGCTTAGGTCAGGCATTCGGCTTGAGGCTGGGGTAGAAGTCAGGCTTCTCCATCTCTCCCTTTACTGTTTTCAGAGCTGGCCTCGGCAATCAGAGGGACTGTGATGTTTTATCATTCAAGTCTGTTAAGAATCTGTTTCTTTCAGCGTCAAAACTTTGTTCCTGTCTTCTTGGAGACTTAAAATACTGTCCTTGAACTGAGGCGGGACCCTCTTGCATTAAACACACTCACAGCTTCAAAGCTACAAGTGTTGCCGCAGTGGGTCCCAGGGGAGCGTCAATAAGAGACGTGTGTTTGCCGTACTACAAAGGGAAGCCTCTCTTCTTGATGGCGGTGATCTGAGGGGCGGGGGTGCTGGAGGGTTTGCTGTTTGTCTCCAAAGGAGGAAGGGATTAGGGGAGGAGAGGTTTAAACACCAAGAGGAGTTGCTGGCATCAGCAGCCTCTTCCCAAGGAGGATTCTGGTCTCCTACTGGAGCGGAAGATGCCCAGGCCCTGGAGAGTACGAAGCGGGCTGTTTCTGCCCTGACTGACCACACTGCCACCACCATATTGTCACACTCCGCACCCTGCCCTGTTTGCCGCCCACACCAGCCCTGAGGGTAGGTGACGCTGATTATTGCAAGTGTCAGGTGAAGAAACAGAGGCTCTGGGAGGTCGAATCGCATGCCTGAGATTGCCCTGCGTTCTTTCTTTCATCCAAGGTGGCGAGTAGATTTCAATGCCTGGCTGATGGATCATTGTTGCTTAGAAGGTGGGCTGAGTTGAGAAGGATTTTGAGATTGCATCCGGGCTCAGTGGGAAGGAGGGTTGCCTTTGAAGTGTAAAATAAACGTATATTTTATCATCCAAACCGCGACACTTTTGAGGGTGAGAGGGACTGTATTAGAATTATGCCTGAGCATAATGAGGATATGTGGTCCCCTAACGAAGGAAGCATGTGTGATGTGGGCACCTGGGTGGGGGGCATGAAGGAGGGTGGCAGTTCTGACTAATTCTGTGATTTCTGTGAGGACGCCTCTTCCGGTTCCCACTCCCGAGGATCGAGCTCAGCCCATCACATCCTGCTAAAAGTTGAGAGCGGTGGTCACAGATCAGAGGTCATCTAATGTGGCCACAATCCAGACCATAATATGCCTTGCCACATGTGCCCCCGAATGGCCCGTTGCCTCACCTCCCGGAGGGAGAACAGCCAAGTAATGGATGCAAGGGAAGGGAATGTCCGAGCTGAACACGTCTCTTTTTTCACCATAGCATCGACATTATGGCCATGCGTACCCATTCCCCAGCCTGAGGACAGCCACTGAGTCTCTCCAAACCCAGTCTGTACTTAGTTGACAAGGATTCACGCATCCCCGGGATTCACCACCAAACCGTGATCGCCTCTTGCTTTGACTGCTTCAACAGCCTCTCAACTTGTATCTCTGCCTCCGCGTCTGCTTCTCTTCATTCCCTGCCTGCCGACAGGGTAGCGTGTCTAAACATTCACACCTTCCCAAAAATCTTCATTGCCTACAGACTCAATGCGTGTGTGCCCCCCAGACTCACATGTGGAAGCCCAACCCCGCAAGGTGATGGTATTTGGAGATGGAGGTCATGAGGCTTGGGCCCCCACGATGGGATTGGTGCCTTTCTTTTTTTTTTTTTTAAATTTTATTTTAATGTTTATTTATTTTTGAAAGAGAGAGAAACAGAGATAGAGACAGAGACAGCGAGCAGGGGAGGGGCAGAGAGAGAAGACACAGAATCTGAAGCAGCTCCAGGATCTGAGCTGTCAGCACAGAGCCTGACGCAGGGGTTGAACTCATGAACTGTGAGATCATGACCTGAGCAGAAGTCAGACACTTAACCAACAAGCCCCCAAGCGCCCTGGGATTGGTGCCATTCCACGAGGGGCCACCTCTCCCTTCCTGCACACGCTGAGGAAAGGCTGCGTGAAGACACCGTGAGAAAGTATCCACCGGCAAGCCAGGAAGGGAGGCCTCAGAACCTGACAACGCTGGCACCTGCTGCTGTTGGGATTCCGGCCTCCAGAACTGAGAGAAAGAAATGTCTATACTGAAGCCCCTAGTCTGTGGTATTATGTTATGGCGGCCGTAGCAAACTAAGGTAGCATTGAAGATACTTAGGCTCACATTGACAGCCTCCCACAAGCACCTTCCGTTGGTTTCCCATACAAGACTATGCTCTGACGTTACCAGATTATTCACCATTTTTTGCTCACGTACACGGCACCTATTTTCACGCCTCTCTGCCCTTGCACGTGCTGTTTGTGCTGCCTGGAATCTCTCTTCTCATCTCCTTTAATGTCTGGTCAAGGCCTACTTAGCCCTTAAAGCCCCAGCTCCGACCACACTTCCTCCCTCCCTCGATCTGGGCAGAAGTCATTCCTCCATTTGCTTGGCAGGATGTTCTCACCTACAGCATGCCCGCTGGCTGGCAGCTTCGCCCTCCCGCTAGCGTGCTGCCTGGCATGCTGGGACCTAGGAAGTTAATCAATGCACAAAAGGATGAGTGAATAAATGAATGAATGACACCAGACCCTCGAACAGAGCTTCTCCATCAGGCCATCAAGGAAATGCACCTCTGGCTTCTCATTAAAAAGCAAAACAAAACAAAACGGGGAGGAAGGGCGCCTGGGTGGCTCAGTTGGTTAAGCATCTGACTCTTGATTTCGGCTCCAGGTCATGACCTCATGGTTTGTGAGTTCGAGCCCTGTGTTGGGCTCTGTGTTGACAGCACGGAGCCTACTTGGGATTCTCTCTCTCCCTCTCTGTCTCTCTCTGCCCCGCCCTTGCTCTCTCTCTGTCTCTCAAAATAAATAAACATTTTTAAAAAATGAAAACAAAGACAGTTGAATTATCCAGGAGGTTTACTAGATCTATAGCTTTCCCCCTGTCTTCTAGGGACTCACTTTGGGCAGAGGGCAGAGGGTGACAGGGGGGCGCAGTGGGGCTGGGGATGGGCAGCGCGTCCCCGCGTGGCCCACCTAACCTGCTAAGGGAGATCTGCTGAGACGGGAGAGAGGGCAACAAGCAGAGAGAGAGCCAGGAAACAACTCTCTTTTCCTCCACGTGTCTGGCCCCCACCCTCAGCTTTCTCTTCTGCCCCAAAGCTGCGAGGGACCTTCTTTGTCTAACCTTACCAGCATTCACCCCTGCCACTCTCCTTCCGTGACCTTGGCCTTGCCCTCTGGAGAGCCGCCAGGAGCCTGCTTTCCTGACCTTCTTCCTCACCTCCTACTTGAGAATGTCAGGCTCAGTGACCCTCCCCTGTCCCTATCAGCAAATGCCCCCAGAGTGCTGTTGCAGACAGGAGGCTGCAGGTGGCCTAGGGAGAGAGATGTGGCCCCAACCTGAGCCTGAAAATAGGAAGTTCAATGGGCATCAGCCCCGTGAGCAGCCCCAGCCTCATTCTGAAACCCCGCTTAATCCTCGGGCCTTCGCTCTGAGGTGGGGGGCAGGGCCTGCCCGCCATCCCAGCCTCGTCACTGACCCCTTGCTGCCAGACTGTTGGTCCGCATTTCTCCTCTTTGCCCCAGTGCATTTTGGCAGCCCAATTAGTGCCTCGCAGATACTTTCTTGAGTCTGAGCAATCCTTCCACCCAACCTTTCACCTCCCGATTTCACTTTCCTGCCCTTGTAGGGAGATGTTTGACAGGCTCTCTTCCATTTCATCTTCAAGCAGGCTGACATGCTCAAAAGCGCTGCTGCTGTCTTCCAAATGAAAAGCGGGTTAATTAAGGCATATTTTCCAGTTGTTTTTAAAAAGGAAAACAAAAGACAGAGAACAGGTATCCTAGTTAATGGCTCCTAATTGCTTCTTTCCCAAAAAGTCTTCAGCATAAAGCAGCCTAATTGAGGACTTCCTAATCTGGCATTGAAGAACCGAGCAGGGCCCCCAACCTACCTCCCACTCTCTCTCAAGACCCTGGTCGTGTGCCATCCTGTCACGGAGGCCTCCCCCTCCCTTGGACTAGGTCAGGTGATTACAGGGGACTCTGTGCTTTGCAGCCCAGAACCTTCTGAAGGGCTCACTCTGCAAGCTGCTGAGTGGTTTGTCAGCTCACAGTCCTCATCGGTCAGCCCTTCTTAGGAATGTCTCCCGCTGAAGAGAGTTGACTTGTCCAGGGTCGTGCCCCTTCCATGGGGCACCTGCCTCCACTGATTGGCCCGTGCAGCGGTGTCAAGGCCTGGGCCATTCGTTTTAGTTTGGTACTACTCTGAAATACCACCGGGGCGTCAGTTCCCTGCAGCCTTGGCCACAGCCTTTAATGAAACTGCCTCTCAGCCTCACCCCTCCTCCAGGCTGCTCTTGCTTCCTCCCTTGCCCACGGGTGTTCAGCCCATGAGTGCTTCCTGATGGGCTTCCGGCACACTGGTCTCCTCGGGAGCTGATTGCTGGCTCACCTGTGACAGTGACCTTCCTCTGTGTTACTGTAGGGTCCTCTCGGGCCATCATCATCAGTGTGCGGCAATGTGTTGCCCAAGGAGGCTTTTCAGGAGGGACATAATGTAATGAGGCCATTTGTGGTTTTTCATCTGGCAGAGACACGTGGATTCGATTCTGTCCAGATGTATGCTCTATTAACTGCTACAAAACTCTACCTACAACCTATCACTTGTCTGTCTGTCTACCTATCTACCATATCTATCTATCTATCTGTCTATCCATCTATCTATCTATCTATCTATCATCTATCTACCATATCTATCTGTCATCTACCTACTCTATCTATCTATCTATCTATCATCTATCATCTATCTACCATATCTGTCATCTACCTACCATATCTATCTATCTATCTGTCTATCTATCTATCTATCTATCTATCATCTATCTACCATATCTATCTGTCATCTACCTACTCTATCTATCTATCTATCTATTATCTATCATCTATCATCTATCTACCATATCTGTCATCTACCTACCATATCTATCTATCTATCTATCTATCTATCTATGAGACAAACTCTGTAGTTGAATTTGCACTGCCAAGCTCCCCAGAAGAGCCAAGAGCACATTCTTGCTTAGCTGTTTTGCTTCCCTGAATCCTCCTCTTCTGAGTGTACTTCCCCAATAAAAAAAAAAAACTTGAGTGAAAGTCCTTATCTTAGGCTCTGCTTTTTGGAGAGCCTGAGCTAAGACGTTTGCTATCAAGACTGGTCCTAAAAAAACAAACAAGTAAGCAAGCAGACAAAAAACAAAAGTAGGCTCCAAGTCTGGGATTCTGGAACTGGACTGCAATGGAGACCGCCCCGTTGGTCATCGGTGGAATTGTTGCTTGTCTCTGGCAGGCTGTGTGATTGCTAAGATCTTTGCCTAGGTGAACTGCAAAGATGATGTACTCGCTGCTTCAGAGTCTCGGGGGCTGCTGTAACAAAATACCAGGGACTGGGGAGCTTAAACAAGAGAAATTCATTTTCTCATTGTTCTAAAGGCTGGAAGTCCAAGATCAAGATGTTGCATTTCTCCAGTGGTCTCTCTCTTCTTGTCTTGCAGACATCCACCTTTTTGCTGTGTCTTCACATGGCTTTTTCTCTGTGCATCTGCTCCTCTGGTGTCTCTCTTCTCATAGAGACGTAAGTCACACTGAGTGAGGGCCCTGTCCTTATTATCATTTCATCTTAATTATCCCTTACAAGGCCCTTTTTCCAGGTTCAGTCACATTAGGGGTTAGACCTCCAACATATGAATTTGGGGCAACGCAGTTCAATCCCCAATGAAGTGTACTTTCATTGTGAGAGAGAAAATGGCAGCCTCAGATCTGTTCATTAGCACTTGAAAGCAAAGTCACACATTTAAGGAGGGGAACTTCCATTCCTATGACCAGAGGGAGACAGAGCTAAAAACCAAGCACAGGGCTTGATTGCGGGAGGGCCAGACCTTTAAAGAGGAGTGAATTCTCAGCCTAGATTAATCACCTATGCTGAAAGCCATGATACTTGGGATGTGGTCTCTGGATAGATGTACTTGGAAGCTCATTCTCTAGAGTTTTGTGAATGATTCTGTCCTGAACCAATGGCCTCCTCTCCACTGTTCACAGAGAGAGGCTCCTACTTGCTTGACGGTGATGGAGAGGCCTCAGATGAGGCCTTCAAGACAACGCTTGCCCTACCTCCCCTTTCTGGCCCCCAGAGCCACAGACCATGTTAAATCTCAGCACAGGCAGACTGAGGAAGTAGTGGGTCTGCTAAGGGACCCACAGATACACCCGGGGCTACAGGACCTGACTGCAATACAACGGCAGGAACCAGGAATGGATTCAGAAGGGTCTGGGTGGGGAGGGGACCAGAATCCCAAGGTAGATGTGGACACTTTTCCAATACAAGGCACTCTCCCACAACACAGGGTGTAGTGCTCTGGCCGGGGCCCTGGGATCTGGTTCTAATGCACTGCTGAGATGGCTCTTGGAAGCCTGGTTAAAGCAATGGCCTACATTAAACATAACACAGTTACCAGAATTACCATGGTGAAGGGGTAGGCAGAGACCAGAGGCTCGGAGAAATGGGCATGCTAGAGAGGGTCCGTGATGTAATTTGGAAACTCCAATTAACCATGCTCCTTAGGGGGCCTGGACAACATTCTGGTTGCTAAGGTGATGAGGGGTGCCAACGTCACCAGGGGGTTCAGTGGTAGGACTGATGGAAATTCCTAGTAAAAATGGGGCTGTCTCAGAAGAGCAGATGCCAGGTGGTGGCATAATTGTCAGAGGCAAGGTGAGCATAATTACCATAATGTGCAACAAGGTTAGCATGAAAGCCAGGACAGCCTGGCCTGTAGGGACTTCTGGAAATGGTACGAAGACCATGGTGTTCCTAGAGGGAGACAGATGGGCAGCCAGCAAGGATACATGGCCTTTGATACACACACGCACATACACACACACACAAAATTGAAAGAGATCAAGCATGGATCAAAGTTAAGTTCAAATTCAGCCTCTCCAATAGAAAGCCACGTTCCCTTACCTAGTTTCCAAACCTAAGCTTGTTCTCAAGCCCGGAACACATGGACGAAAGGAGAGGCCCAAGTCCTGTAACACTGTGGTAAGTGTACCCAAGAGCATGTTTCCCCAGTGGGCCTGTAATTATTTATTTGCATAACCAGGTACTGGGGAAAAGGAATACCCAGAGCCTTGTGAGGCTTGCTGGAGACAAGTTCTGAGCTGACACGGATGCCTGGGAAATAAAGCACAATTATGATGTCCCTGGTAAGTTAGTGGGGACCAGGTAATAAATGGAGCTCTGGCTCAGGTGTTTCTCAAAATATACACCTGCTGGTCATTTCCCTGGTTGCTGAAAATAATTGGAGTGGGTGTAGTTAGCAGAAGATAGATAAGAACTTTCCTTGGTTCTTGGACCTTTAGAGTAGGAACTATGGAACAGGAAAGGCCAGTAGAACCTTGGAAGGCTCCCTCCCTTCACAAGGATGAGAAATCAAAAACAGTATCACATTCTAGGAGGATGGCCAAGATTTAGTGCCATCCTCACTGATCTAAAGGGTGCTGAGGTGCTGGTCCCTTGTCATAGTCTCATGTTGCTCACCGGCCTGGCTCCTGCAAGACTCAGGTGGATCGACAGATAACCAAGTAGTAGTTTAACCAAGCAGTAGCCTCAATTGTAGCCACTATATGACTCATCCTGTATTTACAGGTTAGCAGGTTAGCATGGCCTTGTTAATGGTCAGGCAGCTATTGATCTGGTGAATGCATTCTTTTTATTCACACCCATAAGCAGAGAGGATCAAATGCAGTTAGCACGTGCATGGAACAGACAATAGTTTATATCCATCATCTTATCTCTGGAGGATTGTTAAATTTTTATTCAAAATATAGTCCAAAGTACCTTAGACTCTCCGGACATTCGACAAAACCTCAGAATGGTCAACTCTATCGATGCCCTCATGTTAATTGGACCCAATGAGAAGAAGTGGCAGACACGCTGGGTGCCATGGAAAGGCTCATGCTTCCCACAGGGCTGGTGATAAACCCTAGAGACTAAGGATTCTGCCCCAGCGTTGACGTTTCTGGGGGACTAGAGGCCTAGGGAAAGTATCTTCGTTCCCCCGATCACTAAGAAAGAAGCGTAACCGCCAGTAGGCCTCTCTGGGTTTGGAGGCAGTACGTTCCTTACTTGGCAATTGTGCTACAACCCAGGTATCGGGTGACCTTGGGAGGCCCCTGGCTTGGACAGTACTTGCCTGGTCAACCCACCAGGCAAGTCACCAAAACCAACAGGAGCGCTAGCTCAGTGAGGGGGTATCTAGAATGGGTGGTGGAGACGGAAGATCAAGAGTAGTGGTCATGACATTGGGAACAGGCTGTGGTCCATTCTATAACCCTCCTTTTGTATGCTTTTCAGGAACCTATGACCCATCAGAATCCTGGAGATGCTGTATCTGGATGGAGTGGACCTAACAGAAGTCAGTAGATCAGCACTGTGCACAGGTTGAGTGCACTGGGTGCTGTTGGTTCCTGGCCCAGACTCCCTTTACCGCTGTGAGCGGTGGCCACCTGACCTGGATGAAGACAAGCCCCTTCCCCCAGGAGCTGATCTCAGCCAATGACTGATCAGCATCAGAACAAAGGTCCTCAAGATGGGACCGACTCTTTGGCAGTCCTTGATTTAGTGCTCTCGATTAGAGCTTCCTAGTGGGCTCAGTCTGAAGCTACTGCCCAACCGAGACTGTTTTTACTTAGCTTCCCTTCCCCTCCTGTTCTCTCCTAAGAGTGCTCCTTCCAACAGATCACACGAGCTACAATCCCTACCCAGGAGCTCCTTCTAGGGTACTCAGCCTAAGACACTATATGCATCATTTGTGTTATTATGTGTGTGTGTTTTTTATAAACACAGTACCTCTTTCTGCAGCATCATTATCTGATATATACCCATGGTCACATTTGTCCCCCCCCTTCATGTTCATGAACTGCACAGCTCACATATGTCTAAGTCCAGTTCCTCTTGGGGTTTCTTGCATCAGTTAAGTGATTCCGAGCTACCTGTTTTGAGGGATTGAGAATTTTGCATCAGGAAAATTTCACTAGTTCAAACCGAGTTAGTAGGTGGAATCACATCACATACCTGAACTTGAGCTTGCTGAATTCCATCATAGAAAGTCAGAGAGGGAGGGAGGAAGGAAGGGAGAGAGAGAAAATGAGAAAGAGAGGCTTTTATTTATCCATTAATTTATAAATTTTTGGCTTTTGAGCTTCTGAGAGCCCGTGTTTTGATTTTAAGGATTTTCAAGGAGAACTTTGACAATATCTATTTTTACCTTGCATGCTTGATTTTAAAGGAGACTTTTCAGTGATAAATTATTGAATTATTTTATATTTTAGACTCTACATTTCAGAGTAGGCTCCCCCACTTTGGTCTGAATTAGTGAGGTTTGACGAAATGTGGACAGCAAATGAATTGCAAATTATATGTAAATGTGTATAAATTAGCACCAGTTATTAGAATAATTTGCATCAACAGCTCTATAATTAGGCAGCAACCTGAGAGAGAAGGGCAGTGGGCAGAAGATCTGAGGGAGCTGGGAAGGCAGCCCAGGAGTCCTGGGGTCCCCACCTCTATGTTAATGAGGCTCCCTTTCCTTTCCTCTGGGCCCCTTGGCACAGGGCCTTAGGGATCTAAAATCCATACCCTGGCTTTCGTCTGGTTCTTGCGAAGAGTCCTTGTTGGTACAGCTTGGGAGACCGGGATTTTCCTGCTCCGTGCAAGGCCGTGAGAGGCTGTGGGCTTCAGAGCGTGGAAGTCTCAGATCTACTGATTTGAGCGCAGCTCCAGCCAAGTCACTCTCTGACTCTCAGTTTCTTCATCCACAAAATGGGCTTTGCAGCAAGTACGTGCTGCCACCCTGTCTCTTAGCGCTATGTGGCTCACATGAGATCGTGTATTGAACTGCACGGCCCTCCTGTGCACTTGGTATTCCTGGGACGGCTGATGCCATCTGGCCAGCCAGTGGCAGAGCCAGGACAAAACCCAGGCCTGTCTGGCCTCAGCGACCCTCTGCATCCCTGCCTCCCAGGGAAGCAGGGAGCAGGCGTGAAGTGTACTTCCTTCCCATTATCCGTTCTCCTGGTACCACTTGGCCTCCCGCCCCAGGTGGGTGGGTGCAGGTCTCCTGAGGCCAGACACGGTGTCCCATATGCCTTTTACATCCTGTCCTCAGCACACTTCTTGGTGGGCATGTCCTGAGAGGCCGGGACTATGTCTGTCTATGGGTTTATTGAGGGTGTCTCTCCTTCTCTTTCCCTTTATCCCGGGGTGACAGGGAGCTGACACAGAGCTGCCATCCCCTGGCCCACAGCTCCCCTTGGATTAGCCATCCTTGAGCATATGTGCGGGCAGCACAGGGGTCTGGGAAGACCAGATGATGATGTAAATAACCATCTACTTGCCTTTGGAATGAATCCTACAGATTTTCTTTTTAGCATATTTGGCATTTTCATTTGCCATGGAAACACGTGCCCATGCTCTGGACCCAGCCACAGGACAAGGTGTGGCTGGAGGAAAGCACTAAGGTGGGGAGCCCCCCCCCCCAACCAGGGCGGGTCTAAGGGGTGAGCACCTGTCACAGGAAGATCAGAGGGTCTGGGTTCACAATCAGGGCCTGGTCCCCGCTCTGTGATCTTGTAAGCTTTCTGAGCCTCTTGTACCCTTTCACAGAGTGACCTTGAGGATGAAATGGAATTTTATATGTAAAAGAAATTTCCCATTATTTCATTATGATCAAGGACCCCCAGCCCAGCCCAGCTAGATCTTCAGTTCCTGCCTGCCTGTCCCATCTCGCATCTGCCTGTCCATCCTTCAACACACACCCGGGGCTCCTGTCACGGGCGAGGCTGGTCGTTCCAACTATCTTGGCTCCCATGGCCATCTCTTCCCTGAGTGGCTTTTTCTGCTCCATTGGCTTGGCCAGCGTCTACTGATTAATTCATCCATTCGGCAGACGCACGTTTAGCCAGCATGTATGGTGTGCAAATCACAGTGACCGGCGCTGAGGGCACAGTGGTGAACCAAACAAAGGTATTTCCTTTCCTTATGGAGCTTACATTTCTTGAATGACTTCACATCTGCGTCAATAGTACAACCTTCCCTGATGTCCAGCCTCCCTTTGCAGATGCGGGCCCCCTTCCTGTCTAAAGCTCTGTCATTCTGCCCTTGACCTTGCGCTGACTCTTACATACTCTGCCCTCATTCCCCTCCCTCCATTCTGCCTCTCCCGCTCCTCCTGTCTTGCTTTGCCCCTTTCTTCTCTCATTTTCCCTCCCTCCCTCCTACGGCAGCCATTTTCTTTGTCCCTCCCTGGAATTTGTAAGGCCAATCCTTGAAATGAGAAGGTGATTACTTTCAAACAGATAAAAAGAAAGCCCTCCTTTCCCCAGCACATAATTAATTTGTGTTACTTGCTGGTCGCGGAGCGTAATTGAGGCCAAGGGCTTAAGAAGGCCCCGAGAAGGAATTAGACATGTACCCACACCAGGGGGAACGGATCGCTCACTACGCTTCCCCCTCCCCGGAGGGCGAGGGTGGCAAGCCCCGCCCTGCACAGTGGTCACGTGTCCCGGAAGTGCGCTGCAAGCCAGCTCTGCAGAGCCAGCGGGGACTCATTGTCAAAGGGTGCTTGGAGACTAGGTTGGGAGTCCGGGGTTCGAGTCCCAGTTCTGTCATTTTACTAATGCAATGGTTCAGGTCTATTCCTTAATCTCGCACACCCTCCAGATTCCCGGAACCCCCAAATCCTATGTGTTTCTCCCTCCCTGGGCTCTGGAGAGGTTCTGGAAAGTGCAGTCTGAACAGCTTGGCAAGCCATAGAGTGTTCCACAGATGCTCGTCCTTTTCCCCACCTTTGGCCATGGACACGGCAGAAAGGATGTTCCCCAGCAGCTTGAAGTGCAAAGCTGCCGGCACGGATCTCGGCAATCACAGCGGAGGTGCTGCGAGCAGAAGTGACCCACGTCCCTGACGCCCAGGTCTGCGTCCGGCACTCACCCGCCTTGAGGTCTTCTGAACTCCTTTTTCCTTTCTGGACTCTCAGTTTCTTAATCTGCAGAATGGGCACTGGAGGGTGGAGCAAAGAGAATTCTACCAGATCACGATTTTCCAAACCGTATTCCTCGGAACATCGGTGAAAGATTTCAAGAAAGGAAACAGCTCCAGAGAAATAAGACTTGGAGAGAAAGTTTGAGAAATTCTGCCTAATATATGAAGGTGATCAGAGGCCGGGTTCGCATGATACCTCTCTTCAAAGGCCCGCGATGGGGAGAATTGTTTTTGGCTCACCTGGTTTGGCCCAACCGTTGCAGAGCCTTTAAGAACATCCTGTAGATGTGATGCTCTCAGGGGTGTGCCTTGGGGAGCATGTGACAACGCTCACGCGCTCTTCCCTGTCAAGCGTTTTGTGCCTCTGCAATTCCACACAATCGGGGTGCGGGGGGCCATCCAGCCTCACCCCGAGGGCTGGCCAGGGGTCAGTGCTTTGCTGTTTTGGGAAGTTCTGTTGAGGCTGTCTGCCACCCCCTTCCCAGCTATGCGTCTGATGCTTAGTGACACTCTGCTAGCTTCTCTGAGCCCACCGCAGAGTCAGGGAGCTGGGAGCCAGCAGACAGGGAGCCCCACCTGGGTAATTGGGAGAGCGCTGCAGGTGCTGGCATGTTGCACATGTTGCAAACTCGCCCCCCGGGGCACGACGTGCACCGAGTCTCAGGAACCGGCAGCGGGTGTGATAGGCTCCAAAGAGCGCAAATCCAGGTGGCGTGACTCAGCATTTCCACAAAATGTGCGCTGGGTGCTTTGTGCCGGGAGCTGCGCTGACTGCTGGGCGCACGGAGCTAACCGAGGCCCAATCTCTGACCTTGAGGTGCTCTTGGACTTGGGGAGCAAAGGGAAAGGAGGCAGCTTGTCAACAGAAGACAGCACCTCCTCTCAGGCACTGGTGGCAGATCCCTGGGAAGTTGGTTAAAAACTCAGATGCCCGGCTTCTGACCTTGAGGGTCAGTATCTCTGGGGTGGGGGCCAGACACCTGCATGTTCTGGTATGTGGCCAGATTTGGGGGCATTGCTGCATTCCCTGAGTAGGACCAAGGGGGAAAACACGACTGTGGGGTCAGGATGTTGGCTGGGGGACCCCGGACAGGGCCCTCCATCTCTCCCGGCTTCATGGGTGTGCCTAACAAATAACACGGTGAGAGATTTAAAGGGCTCTGCGCTGATTTGATGATGCGCATCCGCCTTGTGAAAAGATCCCCCCACGTCCATCCCTTCACATACTTGTCCCTTGTGTTCTTTCGGGGAGAACATTTCCGTTCTGCATATTTCAATCACACAATGCAGTGTTGCCAACTGCCATATTTCAGGTCCTCAGACCTTGTTCACCGTCTAGCGAACGTTTGCGCCCCCTTACCAGCCTCTCCCTATTTCTTCTACCCTCCGGCCTCTGGCAACCAACACTTTGCTCTGATCTGTTTCTAGGAGTTTGACTTTTTCTTTAGATTCCACAGGTGAGTGATACCGTGCGGTATTCGTCTTCCCCGCCTTGTCTCACTTAGCTTCTTAATTGAACATGGTCATGTGTTTGTGGGTGCAGCGCCATTGCAATGCAAGGGCTTGCCGCGGGAGCCCTGTGGTCAGAACACAGGGTCATGGCCATTCTTGGTATAGTTATTGAACGCATTTTGTTGAAGCGCGAAGGACACGGAAGGCAGGAAGGTCACCCATCAGTCTATGGCCACGGGGCTCGGGTCAGCGGGCAGCTGGGTCCTGGCTGGGCCTGGGTCCTGCTGGACAGATAGCGCTTTGCATGGTGTAAAGATACCGTTTAACCACGCAGGTTGACCTTGGGCCAGACACCCTAGTGCTTTCCACAGGCTCCGCAGAGCTGCCTGGCGCACTCCAGCCACGATCCGAATTCCGCGCTGCCGCCGCAGCTTTGGTCTGATACACATTTCGTACCGAAGCATTCCTTTTCTCACAGTATTTATTAATTTCCTGTGGGTAGGCCTTCTGGCCTTTGCTAGCTCCTAAAGGCCGGGAACTGGAGACCTGACACCTTTTCTTCCTTAACCGGTGCTGTGCAAACAATAAGCACTCAATACAGACCTGTGGCTGATCGATCATTGATCTGTTGCAGCAGAGAGGGAGGGTGCCCGCCGGGCTGTTTTGTCCTGAATCTGGTTCGTTTCCACCTTTAAAGAGCTCGTGCATTATTATATTATCATATTATGCAAACCAAATATCCTAAAAAGACAGATAGTTAACAAACAGACTAGTAGATTAGGGGCGGCCTGTGGGATTCATCCTAATCAACCAGCCTACTTATCTGCCTGTGATCAGGGCCCTGAATCTTTATCATTCAGCCGAGCGAAGCAACATCCCAGGTTCCCAGAGGAGTAGAGCGGGATTTCAATTACATATCCATTTTTTTATCACTTCGCTGAAATAACATGGGCTCCCTGGCTCTAAATTGCTAAAAACCAGTTTAAGTTAAGGAGACAAATAGACACTAATTACAGAGCAATGCGGAGTCCAAAGCATCAAGGCGCTTGGCGGAGAAATGCCTCCGTCACTCCCTCCGCTGCAAAGTGGGAAGAAATCGCGGTTTCCTCTCCTGCTACTTTATTCCCAGGAGCCCCTCCCCTCAGGAGGGCAGGAGTGTGGTGTGCATGGGAGGGGGGTGGGTACCAAAGAGCCATCTGGGGAGAGACGTTTGGATGTTCCTCTTTTAGCCCTGGCAGGCTATTAGCCTGAAGACCGGGGCATCTGTCTTTTGTTCAATAATCTGTGCTGTTGTCTACATTCCTATGTATTTCGAGGCATCCTCTCAACCTGATCAGAACCACAGCCTCCCCGTGGGAAGAGTAATAACACACAGGCCTGAGGCGACCCCCACGAGCTCCATGACCGGCTGGGGGAGTGACCTTGGACAAGCTACTTCAGTTTCTGCTTTCCTTTCCTCTTCTCTACAGTGAGAACCACTGGCATGCTGGCAAATATTTAACTGGCTCTCCAGGGAGGAAAAGCCCTTATTGGTAGCTTTTGCCAGTTTCCATGGTGTAAACACTCCCACCGTGGCCGATTTCAAGCTGCCCAGCTGATGTCACTGGATATGAAATGGGAAGAGATGCCCACAGTCAGCTCTCCTGGGCTGGCACGGGCTGGTTTCAGCACGCCACAGGCTGAGATATCACCATCATCAAGCCAAATGATCATGGGCCAGTCACACAGAGTGCATGCACTCTCTCTGCCTGTCTAGGTATGTCCACCGCCCTCGTTCTTTTTTTTCTACTGTTTTATTTATTTTTGAGAAAGAGAGAGAGACACAGAGTGCAAGCAGGGGACGGGGTGAGAGAGACAGAGACACAGAATCTGAAGCAGGCCCCAGGCTCTGAGCTGTCAGCACAGAATCTGACACGAGGCTTGAACCCACCAACAGTGAGATCATGACCGGAGCCGAAGTCATGCTTAACCCGCTGAGCCACCCGGGCGCCCCCAGAGCTCTAGTTCTTAAAGCTAAAATTTGATGACAGGCAAGAAGAAAAACATCCTGTTTCTGCCCATTGGGGGTGGGGGGGGGCGTGTAAGAATAAAGGAAACAGTGTTTTCAATGTGAGATAAAAATAAAATACAGAATTTTGTTCCTTTTTATACCAGTTTAATGAATATGTGATAACATTGGTTAGTAAAGTGTAATAACTGTATTCAAAATTTCCTTCAATGAAAAAACACCGTTCTCTGCCTCTGTGCCTTTGTGAAGGGGAAAGTGGACAATTTATTCCCTGTCACGGGAGTCTGACAAGAGGTAGATCAACAAGGCGCCTTCGCCCCGTCTGTCATGTCCAAGTCCACATGTTCAGCAGATGCTCCGCAGCTGCGTACCGATGGCACCTCCCGGCCACGAGGACTCTCCTCTGTTAAAAAGGGCAGAGATCTGATCGCCAGGCACTGAGCCCCGAGTGACCCTTCAGGGCCCCTCACGGTGCCTCCCGCTGCCTGCGCCGCCCTTCATTTCCCTGCACCAACGCCTCTCCACGGCTCCTCCGCAGACCCAGCCCTGTCCTCCAGGGCCTCTCCTTCTCTGACCCACCAAAGCCCCACGGCATCTTCTGGCACAGGTCTTACCCTACCTGGACCACAGTCACTGACGCACTTGTCCTCTCCCCGAAGCAGATGACGAGCATCTTGAAGGAAGAGATTAGGTATTGTTAGTCATTTTTTATGTCCTACCGTGTGCTTAATAAGTGCTTTTTGAATTTTAATTGAATTTCTATGACTAGAAGCTGATGTACCTCCTTAATCTAAAGAGTTCTTTTAAAAAAAAGAGTTCAGAAGTTACCTCCTCTTGACGAGTATCTAGGATAACATGGGCCAGAACTGTTGGAATAGTAGATGACCACGTTCTTGGTGAGCCTTGTGATGGTAAGCTTTTGGTGCCAAAATCACACCCTCACCCCCCTCTCACACACACACACAGTAATTTTCCTGACATCTCAACTTCCACTTCCTTAAATAAAGTATCTATTTATACCTACGTTCATTAATTTTATAATTGAAATTACTTGAACAAGAATGCTTTCAATTAAAAAAAATCTAAGACCATGGACCACTGCTAAGTGCCACGTAAGATATGGAAGTGGTGGAGTAGGGCCGTGTCCTCAGGGAGCTTGGAGTTTGGTGGGGAGTACAGGTCAGTGCAGTTGAAATATATGTAAGAGACCTGAGGCTAGTTAGGGAATGTTTGACCTAAACCTTGGAAGATGAAGTAGAATTTGGGTAAGGAGAGGAAAGAGGGAAACAGAGAAGAATAGAAGAGGTAGAGGAAGAAAACTATTGAGCGAGAGAAAGGTGCCTGTAGCACTGAAAGGGGAAGGTGTGGCATAGGGAGAATTTGATGAGAAGGAGTCTTGACTGGCTGGTGAGAGGTCTTCATGCTCGGAGATAAATTATAGGTTTATCTGAGAACCAAAAGATGTAGGGCCATGGATCTCTTTGAGTTTAGACTTTCTCGAAGAAGCCCTAAGAAGCCACCAGATCTTTTGATAAGGGAAGTAGTCTGATGACAGATATTGGAGGGTATGAACCAGAGAGTAGAAGGCACTTGGAGTCAGAGCCTCGGGTGGGACTGGCCAGGAGAAGTGGGGATTCTGGGTTTAACAGCTCCATGGTGGCCATGAGCATGGACCAATAGGGACACGAGTCAAGGCTCTAAGGAGATAGAGTGTCAAAACTGTTTAACAGTGAGTCACAGATCAAAGTAAAATGTGGTAGGTCAGTAGCTCTTGAAAGAACACAGAGTATAGGAATGAGAACTGAATGTAGAATTAGGAAACCCCAGAAGACCCACGGAGCCAGTTCCTCTTTCTGTCTCTCTTTCCCTCTCTCTGGACCCCAGAACCAATTCTTCTTCCTACATGGCTCCTCTGCTTTCTTCCCTCTACCCTCTGGCTTTCTCTGATCACTTACTCCTTCCTGTCCCTCAGCAAGTTCAGCTTTTGTGTGTCAGCCATGACCTTCAGCCCTCCCACTGCTAAGTGACTCAGCTGCTCAATATTTGCCTCTTCACACTTCTGAGAGAGGGCACCTGGTTGAACTCAGCATTCCGTGCCTGTTACATCCTAGTATTGTGGATGGCCGGTCAACACATGGCCTGGCTGGTCTTGGCTCAGGTGCCCACTCCTGGTCCCATCAACCGAGTCTGGTGGGGGTGGGGTCGGTGGGGTGGGGCCAGAATCTGGCTCCCATGATAAGAAACAGCCCGGGTACTGCAGGCAGGGTCTTAGAAAACTCTCTGGGTTGGATGGAGGGAAAACATTACGATTATTATTTCCTTACGTAGTCTTTGGATTTAGAGGCTAAAGATAATGATGGGGTCAATGATGGTTAACCATTCACAAGACTCTAACTAGAAGGATAGAAATGCCAGTGACAGAAGAATAAGAAAATGTAGCGGGCAAGTGGTGGGTAGAAACGGGAAAATGATACGTTCATGTAGGAGCAAGTTTTACTTAATCATTCATTTAGCCAATATTTATTGACTATCTACCATGTGCCAAGGATGGTGGTAGGTAAGTCCCGAGGGATTTGTGGATTTAAAACATTGAAGAAGACAATGGAACCTTCAGTAATATAATAATAACGATACTTTCCATCCTACACTCCATGTGCTTTTTGGTTTACTATCTCATTTAGCCCTTACAACCATTTTTAAAAGATGCTATTATTCATATCATTTTACAGTTGGGGAAATTAAGGCTCTGAGAGATCATGTAACCATCCTAAGGCCATACAGACCAACAGATAAATGGATAAATGAAATGTGGGGTGTGTGTATGTATCTCTATCTCTGTCTATATGTCTATCTATAATGGAATATTATTTAGCCTTAAAAAGGAATACAATTGTGATAGATACTATAACATGGATGAGCTTTGAAAACATGATACTAAGTGACATAAACCAGACACAAAAGGGCAAATGTTGTCTGCTCCCACTTGCGTTGTGTCTAGAGTAGGCAGATCCACAGAGACGTTAACAG
Organism: Helogale parvula; assembly: GCA_004023845.1. Lineage (NCBI taxonomy): Eukaryota > Metazoa > Chordata > Mammalia > Carnivora > Herpestidae > Helogale > Helogale parvula. The sequence goes on along the minus strand of PJEM01004389.1, from coordinate 79,970 downwards.
ACCAGAGATTACCGGATCCGGGGGAGAGAGACGGAAGTTCTTGTTTTGTGGGTACAGAACTTCTGTGTGCGGTGGTCACACGGCTCTGGAGTGGGATGGGGTGATGGACGCACAACAATGAGAATGGACTTAGGGCCACTGAATTGTGCACTTAAACATGGTTAAAAAGCATATTTTATACACTGTATTTTATTTTATCGTCATGAAAAAGTTGCAGACAAATTCCTCTGGCTGCTGTGTGGAGACCAGATTGCGGGGTTTCCTGGCGGTGGGGGAAAGAAGCAGAAGACGCATGTGTGTGTGGGGGGGGTCTGACCTGGGGTCTTGTTCAGATGGCTGTGTCTTGGACCAGAGTGGTCCAGCGGAGATGGAGAGAGGACCCGACACAGGCTGCAGACTTGGTGGAAGGCAGAGAGTGACAGGTGCACCATCACGAAGGACATTAGGGAAGGGGGATTGCGTGTCACACCCAGGGCCTTGCCGTGAGCACGGGATGCGTGATGGCGTCGGGTCTGATATTTTAGGGGAGAATGGCTGAAATGCTCTCAGCGGGGGGAAATATATACTCACTCAGTGCCATCCAAGGGGCAGATGGAAGTGTAAGGAGAAGGTTTGGGGTCAACACTACGAAACACAAGCCCAACAGAGCTTTCTAGTAGAGCGATTCTGAGCATGCGGCGGGTGGTTCTTTGGGTAGCGAGTTCCCGCCCGACTGTGTATAGAGCGGCCCTGCAGGAGACACACTTAGAGCTGGGAGATCTTGAAGACCCTTGTCTATCCTCATCGTCGTGCATCCTAGGTTTTTGGAGGTCTTTGCACATAAAATTTCTGTTGCAGACGGAGACAGGAGCAGAGTACACCAGGGGAAGGTAAGATAATGAGGCTGTGGCTGGAGATCTTGAGATAATTTTTAAGAATCTCATATCCAGGGAAGTCAGTGGTGTCAAAGAGCGTTTTTTTTTCTGCTTTCTATATTTTTCTTTTTTCCTTACTTCTTTTTTTTCTCTCTTCCTCCCTCCTTCTCTTCCTCCCTTCCTTCCCCCCTTCCTCCTTTCCTCCCTTCCTTCCTCCTATGGCCCCTCCTTTCCTTCTCCCCTCCCTCTTCCTTCCTGCCTCCCTCTCTTCTTTCTCAATTCACCCCTACCTCCATCCCTGGTATTGGGGCACCTGATGGCTCAGTCAGTTGAGCCTCTGACTCTTGATTTCAGCTCAGGTCAGGATCACAAGTTTTGCGATGGGCCCTGCCCTCACAGCCTGGAACCTGCTTGAGATTCTCTTTCTCTCCCTCTTTCTTCAAATAAATAAAAAATCATTTAAAAAATACAATGGAAGAAAGCTATCTTACTGGCTATTCTCTACGAGGGCCCTAGGCACCAGCTGACGTGAGGCTGGCTGGGTAGTTCAGGTTCGGATTGGGATGCAGAGGACAGCTCCGTCCCTGTGAGGTGGGTCCCCATCCACGGCACCCCAGCCACCAGCCATCCCTTGACATGTCATCGCCAACAGCCTCCTTGGCTCAAATCGCTTCCCGCTGTGCACCCACAGCACACGGATTGCGGGTAACTTTACTCCAGAGCAGCAATTAGCACAGACCAGCCTGGGTAATTACAGTCTGATAAGATCCCTGCAGCAGATAGCCAGGGCAGATAAAGCACTAGGAAGCCATTTCTCAGCAGGACTCGGTGGGAAACAGTATTATAACTTGCCTTTCCCCCTCCCTTTCCCTCCCCTTGCCCCCACCTCGGCCCCCACCTCTCTCAAATTTAAACTGGGCCCGGAGAAGGAGACAGAGGGGGGAGGAAAAGGTGAGAGACCCCAGAGTGGACAGTCGGCCGCCCTCTCCTGGGCCTGGGTCGCACCTGCACTTGCGTCTCCCTCCACCCTGACCGGCTGTCGCCATCAAAGCTGGAGATGGGACCGACGAACCGGGAGAGCCAAGGGACTCTGACGCAGGGGGCCTGACTCGACGGCTGGGCCGCGCGGCCGGGCTGTGCGCGCAGTGGCCTCTGGCCCACAGCCACCCCCATGTTCCCCCGGACCACAGGGGCTCCGACCGCCAAGTGCTGATGTACACGCCGCCATCACACTCAGAACACAAACCGGGGTCCTCAGTCCTGAAGAGCCCTGCGTTCCCATCTGTGGTCAAACCGCCCCCCCTTCCCTGGCTCCTAAAACGCGCCGGTCTGCCCACCGCTGTGGTTTTCTTCCAAAGAAGCGCCGTCCGTCCATGCGGTGGTGCAGAGTGTAGCCTCCTGAGCCCAGCTGCACGCAGCACCGCGTGTTTTCGAGACCTAGCCGAGTTGTTGTGCGTTATCAGTAGTTGGTTTTTCCTTTTCATGGCTGACTAGCCTTTCGTTTCATGGAGGAAAACCGGTTTGTTCATTCACTGCTCTGAAGACCTGGTGCCGGACGCTTCCTCTTACGGGACCTTCTCCCCCCACCCCCCGCCTCACCTCCTCACCAGTCTGACCCCTTATCCTTCTTCAGAAGCAGTTTGAACATCTCTCTGCCAGGGAGCCTCCCAGACTCTCGACAGAATGAAGTTTTCCCCTCGTACTTCCTCCGGGAAATACCTGCTCGCTTCAGGGTCGCTTTTTGGGTAAATCACCTGCCCTGCCCCCGCCCCATCTGTAAGTTTCCAGAGGGCGAAGCCATGTACCCCCCTGTCCACTGCTGTGTTTCCATCACCCGGCGAGTCCCGAGAAATATGTGTTCAGTGAATACATTTGATTTTATATCCCTGGAGTCTCACACTCTACCAAACATTCAGTAAATCACAATGGATATGCGACAAATTAGTAAAATTCGTGGGTTTTATTCTGGGGTGTCCATCCCTGAACAAACACATTGGTTTATGCTGTGGCGCCCGTGCCGCTCAGGCCCCTTTGCCAAGCCTTCCGAGTATTCCGAGCCACGAGTCTTTTTCCCTTTTCTGAGGAGTTACGAAGAGAAGTTGAGGTAGCTTTAATCATGATATGCGACAATAACACAAAAATATAGCCTGTGATAAAATGCAATGGAGAAAGAATCGGAATGGGAGATGTAGAAAAAGCTAGAATGAAGGAATTCTTGCCATAAAGCCTGAGCTTTAAGGCAACCAAAAGACAAAAGGGAAGCCATCGGTGACAGATTTTTGTGTTGTCCATTAGTCAGAATTATCCCAGTTTCCCGGGGAAGCTGGAGCCATGGGACGTTTCTCATCCGAAAGGAAGGTGGAATCTAACAGACAACTTTGAAAATCCCGTTCTTCCTTGAAATGTCATCGCGAGGCCCTTAACTTTCCCGTCAAGCATTCCTTCAGTGGGAACTTAGAAACACGTCTAAACACAGGTCAGTAAATCTGCCTCCACGCGGAGCCAAAACCGTCTGGTGCAGATGTGCAGCGCTCTGACCGTCTGGCTTGATCCAGGGATAAAGTCTAGACTGTCTGGAGGAGTAGATGGGCACACGCCCTTCAGATAATCCTCCACGAGTATTTTTTCTTGTCCCAGACTTTTCGAGACAGCCAGCAGCAGGCAATTCGAGTTTCTGTTTCCCTTTCCCGGGAGGGTGCAGAGTGTCGGCGTCTGTGTTGTCAACACGGGACGGCCACACCCCTCCCACGGATCAGCCAGGCGGGCGGCGGGATCGGCAGCCTCCTCCGAGATCAAGCGGCCTCCCCAAGGCCCTTGTCTGATCCCCCCCACCCTCAGGAAGGCCACGGATATAAGGGCGTGGATGAGAAACCGAGGTGCCCTCCCTCTCCCGTGCCCCAGGTCTACTCAATGCCAGGAAGGACCCTTTTGAAAAGTTGCTCCTGTTTCAGGAGGATTGGAGAAAAGACAACTTTAAGATAATCTGAGATCCTTGGCTGAACTATTCTTCAGAGGATGAGAGTGTCAGCCACCCTTTGTGCACTTGGGGCTCCTGAATGCCGGGCAGGAGGCGGGCTGGGCATGGCTCACCGTTATCCCCATTTTACAGATGATGAAAGGCACTCAGGAGGTTCACTGAGCCTCCGAGGGCCACTCACATAGTATGTTAGAGCCAATACTCCAGTTTTTCTGGACTCAAATCCTGTGTTCTTTGCGCTTACCATTTAATATATTAATGTTCTAGAATACTACATGCTGATGTGGTATAAAGACTTTCTGAAAGAATAACAGAGAGACAGTTTTTATCTTTAGATCAAGAGGAAGGAGTTTCCAACTGCAATAAAAGGGGTTTGGGTTGGACATTAGGAGGATGTTTCTGCCAGGCAGAGCTGTAAATCATGAAAACAGGCCCCTGAGGGGGACGCTGGGATCTTCTTACTTCTAACCTTTAAAAATGTGAGTGCTGATCCTGGTCTGAGGACGACTTTGGTGTTATCCTATTGAGTCTGCCTTGAACTTCCTTTTGACTCCCACCCTCTCCTCTAGCACAGCCTGGGCTTCTCCGAGGTGGGTGGCTGGGGGGCGGGGCCGGCTGTAGGCTGGGACACGCCCACTCACAGAGCACTCAGTGTAGTTGTTGTCCTGCTAAACCTAAGGGGCATTGACCTCAGCAAGATTTGTTTTCACCAGCTCGGATGCAAGTCTTCAGTGAAGGAACTAGTCACAGAGATGTGGGCTGGTCAAGGGAACAGCAAGGCACAGGGAAGGATCCGACACCAGGACAAGGACAGGACAGCTGGTGAGGCAGCGCTGGAGCTCAGGGGCCCTGGGGTCATGCAGGAGGCTGTGCGGCACAAGCCATCAGGAGGCCTGACCCTTCCCCCCTCCCCGTTCCTGCTGTCAGAGCAGGGAGGGCGTGGGAAAGAAACCCCCCCTTTCTCTCCCCTGCCTTCCCATCTCTCCCCGAGGCTGCCGGCCGCAGCCCACAAGCAGCTGGTCATCAGGAGGGCCTGGCAGGGGCAGCACCCGGAGGTCAGCGTCCTGAGGCCGGCCCAGGGCCGAGATGGGTAGGACGGCCCCGAGCAGGGCGGGAGCATGCAGAGAAGAGCCAGCACGGGGCACCAGGTCCACACAACCCCCTGCTTTCATTCCGACAGTAGCCAGGTGCACACACACTGACGAGGAACAGGCCATGGCACAATGTGGCCATGTGTGCTCTGGAGAAAAACAGCAGGTGGAGAGTTACAGGGGAAGGGGGCTCTTCGAAGCAGGTGCAGAGACGTGGATGAGGGGCGGCCCGGCTGCCTGGCTCCATCGATGGGAGAGAGACCCTCATCCAGAGGCCAAGCTTTCGCCTGGGCCCCTGGGGGTGTGGCACCATGTATGCATGGCGCTCAGGGACACTTCCCTCCGGGGATGGGCCGGAGCAGCTGCGATGGGGGCTGGGGGCTGTGCCCGGCACGGGTGGTGAAGAAGGCCGCTCTTCCCAATCGCTAGGCAGTGACCCAGAAAACGCCTCAGACTCCCGTGGCTTCTCCCCAAGAGCTTGAGGAGAGTGGCAGCTGGTGGACAGGTGGCAGAGCACCCACACTCGGTTCCGACTGCTCCCCGCAGTGGTCTGGGGGATCCGGAGTCAGCTATAATTGGACTGAGGGACTCCCCACCCCCAACTCAGACACAGACGTGTCCCTCCCAATCAATCACTCTTGCTCTTACACACACACACACACACACACACACGCACACACAGAGACACTCCTAGAAGTACAGAATTCCAGAAAAGCCTGCAGCAGGAACAGTCAGCTAACATGTCCTGGTTCTGGGAAGGCCTCTTGGAAGAAGTGACATTTAAACTGAGACCAGAAGGCAGAGTAGGAGTTAGTCCAGCAAAGAGAAGGCAGGAACACATTCCAGGCAGAGAGAACGTGCCAAGGCCCTGGGGTGAGGGGGAGCTGGCTCTCCCTGGCCCAGGGACACAGAGGAGCTCAGAATGGCTGTGGCAGGAAACGGGAGAGGCCCTGGAGCAGGTGCAGCGGCTGGGCTGGGGGCCGCCACGCTCCCCTTCTGGTCCCTCCTGTGAGCTTCCAACGGAGGACACACTTCCCCTGCATCTGGAGAGCTGTCCAGTTTACAAGATGCTTCCCACGTCCATTTTTCATCTGGTGCCCTGTCCGCTGAGATGGACGGCAGGTCTGAGACTGTGAACACGGGGAGGACTCGAGCTCTGTGCCTCCGGGGACTTGTTCAAGGGCACAGTGCTGAGGGCCAGGGCTCGGTCTGGTCTCCTGACTCCCAGCCTGATACTTACCTCCCTGAAAGTCCTGTCCGGACTCTGCCTGTGGCCAGGGCGGTGGCCCGGTCTGGGTCCCAGGCTGCACCATCCCGGAGGCTGCGCTGACCCCCACTGGCCTCGGGCTCCCGCTCTGGTGACGCCCGTGGGGACAGCGCACACCCTCAGCCGTCCTGGGGCTTTGGGGCTGAAGCCTTGACCCCAGAGTCCACGTCCACACAGGCCCGGGGTGCCTGGGCAGGGCCCCCCCACCGACTCCAAGGTGCTTTCTCTCCTCTGAAGAGGACGGGAGGTTGCAAGTTCAGGTGTGAAATTTTCCTTTTACAGCAGATTTGCTCACGTGGACTCTCCACTTAGCCCCCCGCCTCGGGTCCTCGTTTTGTTCATTTGTCTTCGCACCCGTGTTCTCCCTCCCTTTTCCCTCGTTCAAGGCTCTGTTAGGCGTCCTGGGCTCTTTGGCCTCAGACGGTGTCTGTCTTTCTAGAAGCTTCCCTCACTGCATGGCGGCCCTTACTTCATTCATCCCCTTCTCTCCCTCAGCCCCTTCCCCCCAGCCATGCTCTCATTTCCACGGCAATCTGTCCCCAGAGAGGGGGCCCCCTGCCTTGCTTTCGGGGAGTCAGGTGAGTGGACAGACATCATGACTCACCAGCCTCTGAGTAACCTGGTTGGACAGGGGTGGGGAGGCTGGGGACGAAGGGACAAAGAGACTTTGAGACCAAGGAAAGAGCAGCTATTAGTCACCAGGGGGAGAGAAAGAAAGGGAATTGATCAGACAGCAGGTGGCCCGAGAAAGCTCCCCACAGCCCAGATTGGCGTGGAATTTAATAAGGGACAGGAATTAAGAGTCGTGGGTGGACCCACGTCCCTGCTGGTCCCTCTGGGCCCCGGCCCCTGGGAGGAGGAGGGGTGAGCAGGCGGGCCCCTGGGGTGGAAGCCCACTTGTGTCTTTGGAGGCTGAGGGTGAGAATAAGAGGAGACGGAGAGGAAGAGATTCAGGCAGGAGGAGAAAGAGCAAATCGCCGCCGGAATCCCCAGGGGTCGGAGTATCTCGCACGGGTCCCAGGGACGTGACCCCGTGCGGGGTCTGTGGAGCCGGATGCGCGTGCTTCCTCCCTTCCTTCCGCCTCTCGTGTCCTGCTTGCCCTGGGACCAGATGCCGGCTAAGTGGTTCACAGCGGTTGTCGGCACCTGCAGGTCTCGGCCTCCAGGTAGGGGCAGGGACTCAGAGGGGAGGGGCGCGTGATCCATGCCCTCAAGATGCTCAGTCTGGTGAGAGACAAAGACACGCCCCCAGGGACTCACCTGGTTGATGTCACGGTGGAAGTGGTCTGTGTCGAGTCCGGTGGTGGCCCAGCTCTGACCAGCGGGTCAGGCGGGCTCCCCAGAGCCTGGCCCTGGAGCTGAGACCTGGAAAACAAGTCAGAGCCACAGACAGGCAGACAGGAAGGGCGGTCCCTGCAAGGGGGAGAGCTGGGGGACACCTGGGGGCCCAGTCGATTACGTGTCGGACTTCTGATTCCGGCTCAGGTCATGATCTCAAGGTTCGTGGGTTTGAGTGCCAGGTCGGATCTGCGCAGACAGTGTGGAGCCCGCTTGGGATTCTCTCTGTCTCTCCCTCACTCTCTGCGCCTCCACTGCTCACACACACGCACTCTTTCTAAATAAATAAATAAACATTTTTAAAAACAGAGAGGCTTTGGAGAAGGCTTGGGGGTGACTGATGGGCACAGTGTGTTGGGGAGATGTAGGGTGTGGGAGCAGGAGAAGCTAACAGCCCACGGGCTTCCCCTCCGACAGCTCATGAGCCTCTGGGGCTCCGTCCCCACCCACGTCCACACCCCACGGCCAGCAGGCACCAGCAGGTGCTGGAATACATTGTTTTTTTCTGGCACTGTTGGGACTCGGGTCTTGCCGTTCTCCCTGTCCAGAACTTCCTTCTTTACCTCCTCACCAGGTTGACACTCCCTGTAATTTTCAAGTCATTTACAAGTAAATGCCACTCTGCCGCAGCAGCCTGCCTGGCCTTACCCATGCTCCTCAGCTCATTTAGAAGTAATTTCCTGGGACCCCATAACTCAGTGTGTCTCACATTTGTAGTATTTGTCAAACTATCATTTACGGGCTTGTGCCCCGCTAGCCAGCAAGCGTTTTCATCTTTGGATCCCCAGGACCTGGTACAGTCTCTGGCACATAGTAGGTGCTCAATAAATATTTGGTGAAAGCCTGTATGAGCCAAACACGTTATTCTGTCCCTTGATCTGGTCTTCTCAGTTGTAGACATTTATCCTAAGGAAAGATTACATCCCTTTGATCAGTTGTAATTCTTCCCTGGATCTCTTCCTTTATTTTTTATTGTTTATTTGTTTATTTTGAGAGAGTGAGCATGAGCAGGGGAGGGGCAGAGAGAGAAGGAGAGAGAGAATCCAAGCAGGCTGACAGCCTGGAGCCCGACACGGGGCTAGAACCCACAGACCTGACCTGAGCTGAAATCGAGAGTCAGGACGCTCAACTGACCAAGCCACCGAGGCGCCCCTGGGTCCCCTTCTGGTCTCTTGCAGTGTCTGCTATCAGTTATTTACCACATGCTTGCCAGGCGCCAGGTACAGTGACCGGCCCCACCTTCCCCGTTTCCTGCTGCTGTCTGGCCTCACCCCTGGAAGCCCACGGCCCTGGCAGCCGTCCAGTCCCAAGCAGGTCAGGTCGGCGCTCACCCAGGTGCCGGGCTCATTTTCATAGGCTGGAGTTAAAGTTGGGAACCAGATGGTCAGGGGCCTGGCCTCAAGCAGCTTACATCCTAAAAAGCAGGGGATGACCCAAAACACAACCACAGCGTGTGGTTGGAGAGCCTGACACGTACCGCCATGAATGCATAGGATAGAAGGCGACGGTTGCCGCACGTGTGTGTGCATGTGTGTGCGTGTGTGTGTGTGTGTGTGTGTGTGTGTGTGTGTGTGCGTGCACATGTAGGTTTATAAAGGGGGTGGTTTTAGGGCTGGGCAGGGAGAGGACTGCAGGGGGTCTCCTGACAGACACGGCGGGCTGCTCCCGGGACCCTCTCGGGCTCACGGGCCCCGCGTTCTGGGCTGCGTGTGGCTGCAGTTACTCCCCAAGGGAAGGCTTGTGCTCCTGTTTGGTTTCTAACACCCTCCCTGTGCCAGCTGGTGGGTGCCCCTTCCTGTCCTCTGCTCACTGGGTCCTCGTCTTGTTGGAACAGAAGATTCCGGTATTGGCCCCCCGTGTCTGGTTGTCTTTGCAAGTGGGGCAATGCTCAACTGGAACGCTCTTCTCCTTGCTCCGATGCGGTGATGTATGCTCTATGCGTGCCCAAGCCAAAGCACCTGCCACAGGCGGCCGTCTCCTGGCCACGTGCTTCCTCTGGGGCTACTGTCCATGACGGCATGAGGGGTAGGGGCTGGTATGGGCTGAGTCATGTCCCCCCACAAAGTCCCCTGGGACTGTTTTGGGAGATAAGAGGGTGAGTGACTTCTAGTCTCTGGGACAGTAAGAAAATAAACTTTCGTTGTCTAAGTCACCTGCCCACGCACTTTGTTACGTGCCCACCCTGACTAATGTAGGGGTGCTCTCATGTTTCCCAGCTGACAGTCTGGTCTCCCCAGCTGAACCACAGCCCGTGCGGAGGCCCCGCATGGTGAACTGTGAAAACCTAGTCATTCTCTAGGGGCGACAAGGAGAGGGGAGATCTTTGGAGCAGGAGGAAGGAACAGGGGTCTTGGGGCAAGATTACCAAATGTGTGGACAAGGGAGCCAATGACACTCACCCCCCTGTTCTCCTTGGACATCTCTCGTCTCCCGAGAGTGGAGGCACAGATCATGCTCTGGAGATGTTCTTGGCACTTGTTGTCATTGGAGGCAGGAGTTGGGAGACCTCCCATGTTCCAGAATCCTAATGTCTTTCTTTGGTTGCTTGCTAGACACATACGACAGTTATGACATGATTTTATGGTTGGCCCTCACAGTCGGCTCAGGCGCAGGGACCTGGCATTATCCCTATTTTACAGATGGGAACACTGAGGCTCAGAGGACAAGTGCCTTGTACAAGGTCACACACCCATTTTACAGATGGGAACACTGAGGCTCAGAGGACAAGTGCCCTGTACAAGATCACACACCCATTTTACATATGGGAACACTGAGGCTCAGAGGACAAGGTCACATGCCCACTGGATGAGAGACCCTGGCCTCGGCTCCAGGTCTGGTTCCCTCCCAAGCCCGTGAGCTTTTCACCCCTTTGCTCGGGAACAAGGGCCTCATCCCATGAGTCAGTGTGGCCTGGGCCACCCTCTGGCCGCGGCTCACCCAGCCCCTTCTCGCTCCGGCCCTGTGGTCAGGGAGCCCGTCCTCCGGGCCAGAAACAAGCCCCCAGCTCTTCTTCCCGCAATTGCTCCTTTCAGTCCAGATTTGTTTTTTTTGATTTGTTTTCTGTTTGTCTTTTCTTCGGGGGAGGGAGGGGGGTGGGGGAGGCAGAGCCCTTTCTGGGAGCTCTGTGTTTATTTCTCCTTCTGTTGTGTGGGGATTTTAAATGACGAGGCTTTGATTTTTCTGCCTCCTTGGGAGATTTGTGCAATTTTTAAAAAACACACTGGCTCTGGTATTACACTGCTGCCCGATTCCGTCTGCCGGGGAGCCCACGGGCCTGTGACTGAGCGCCTTGCCCCCTCCTTGGGCGGGGCACACAGAAGGCATGGAGTCCGTGCTCTGCGGGGCAAGAGGGGGCAAGGAAAGGGGCAGGAGAGACGCCAGGTACGGAGGGGACCTCTGGAGAGCGTCTCCGCCAGCCTGCACTGGGGGGCTCATGCCCGAACACGCAAGCCCCCCTCCGCCCTGGGAAGCCGAGACGTGACCCAAGAGAGGGTGTGCAAGCACACTATTCGCTTTTGGCCAAGAGCGTGCATCTGAGGGAGCAGCCGTGAGCACGGTTCTGCAAGCACCCGAGCGTGTCCAGGGGGAGACGTGCCAGTTCCGTGTGCCTGGGCTCACGAGCGTGTTGCCAGGCCTGTGGGAGGGCGGCAGGTAAAGCCGTGAGCTCAGGTGCGCACGGAATGCTGGTGCAGCCGGGACCAGGAGTCAGGGGACCCGGGTCAGGTGCCCCGCCCGCCTCCGGCGATGGCAGTCCGCCTCTCGAAGCAGATTCAGGAGTGAGCAAAGGCACACGCATGTGCACGCGTGTGTCCGTGTGCGTGAGCCCAGGAGCGTGTTGTGGTGTGTCTGTGTCCCTGTGGGTGTGCGTTCCTGAGTGTGCTGGGGGCCCGGTGAGCGCAAGTTTGCAGGGGACACGGGAGGATGCCCATGGGAAGGTGTCGGCACGTTGGGGGAGGCCCTGGCCAGTGCCAGGCAGCAATGGCAGCGTCGACCAAGAGGGAGGGCGAGTGGGTGAGGCTGCGGCGTCTCTGGAGCCCCCGCCTCAGGCGCGGCTCCGACGCCAGCGCTGGCCGTTACCATGGCTATCACTAACAAGGCACTGCTGGCTCCTGTCTGTTTCCTCAATCCCCGTTCTGTGACGCTCCCTTCTGGAGCTCAGACCCTGTCCCCCGGCTGCCCCCTTCCCTCCAGAGCAGGAGGTGAGAGGCTGGTTCCCTCCCGGCCTCCACGGGGAGGGGAGGTCAGCCGGCCTGTATTCCAACTCCCCTCCCTCCCCCAAGTCTCGGTGCATCTGGGCAGGACTCGGGGCACCCTGGAAAAGGAGGGGGCTCCGAGAAGACAGATGACCCCCCGCGTGTCCTCGGGCCCCATCTCCTGGCTCAGCTCATGGCTAACTGGCTTCCAGGTGCGGTGAGGAGGGCTTAGGGTGACGCAGGAGGTCAGGCTGCAGACTGACAAGGGCTTGGCCTGGCAGCCCAGGCGGGGGCGGGGCTCAGGAGGGGGACTGGAGACCAGGGCTGGGTCCCAGGCTGCGCCGGGCAGGCCTGCAGGCCATGGCAGACGCCCCCCGTCTGCCTCTTGCCACGTCTGGGACCGGGCGACGGGGCGGCTGGAGGAACGGCCATGCAGGAGGAGGGAGGCTGAGTCGGGCCATGGGAAGCTCCTCCTGCTCACAGGTGCTCCGTCACAGCAGCTCCTCTCCTTGAAGGCGGGGCCCGCGAGGCCCGAGTCACAGTGTCCCTTTGCACCTCAGGGGCTCCTGGGTCACACAGACCAGAGAGGGGCCACACCCCACGCACCCTCACTGGGGGCGGACGGCAGCGGCGTGTCCCCTGCTGCTCCCACCAGACGGCTCCCTGAGGGCCGGCGCTGTGTTCTTTTCAATGACATTGAATCCTACCGCCTCCAAGATGGCGCCCTGCGCCAGGCCCTGGCGACAGCGGGGACTCAGAACCTGTTCTCTGGATGATGGGCAGGGCCCCGGGAGCCCTGGGACCCGAGTGTCCCCACGTGGCACCCCAACCGTATGTGGGGACACCTCTTCACCTCTTCTCAACATCACTGCCTTCATCTGAAAAACTGAGGAGTTTAGATTGAATTATCTCTACACTTCCAGCACTGACATTTCATGATTCTATTAACTAATTGAATTGGATGGACATTATGGGGAATGCTGAACAACAGGCTAATTTTTCTTTGAACATTAACCAGATCCCGGGGCTGTGTCATCGTCAGGTCAGCAGAAAGCAGGCTCCAAAACAATCCTGCCTTCTCTCCTCTCGTCAGTGGACACACTCACCAAGTCAGTCCTGGAACCTGCCGTTGGGAGTTGGAAGGGACGTTCTGAGATTTCGGGAGTTGGATGCTTTGGGCACCGGCTGGCCCTTCAAGGGAAGGAGACCCTGAGCTCCCTTCAGTGGTAACAGCCAGGCCTGACTCCGCTTGGGTAGTCAAAGTGGTGGCTACAGAAAAATGGTTTTTTATTTTGAGAGAGAGAAAGGCAGAGTGTGAGCAGGGAAGGGTCAGAGAGAGAGGGAGACACAGGATCTGAGCAGGCTCCAGGCCCTGAGCTGTCAGCACAGAGCCTGACGCGGGGCTCGAACCCCCGAACCGAGAGATCATGACCTGAGCCGAAGCTGGATGCCTAACCGTCAGAGCCGCCCAGACGCCCCAGAAGTGGGGCTTTGAGAAGCAGATCCTGGCTCCTGGAACAGAGACAGAAAGCAGGGCCTTGTCTTTTTGGAGCCAGGGTGATAGATGCCAGAACCCTTCCCTCCTCTGCCTCCTGACTGGCCGGCTCACTGCCCCTCCGGGTAGCCTTTCTCTCCTAGTGGTAAGAGATGTGGGCTGAGTTGTGTCCTCTCCCCGATCCGTGTGTTGAAGTCCTCACCCTCGGGACCTCAGAACGTGACCTTCTGTGGAAACAGGGCTGCTGTGGATACAGACGAGGTCGTCCTGGGGGGGGGGGGGACGGGGATCCCAAACCAGTATGACCGGTGTCCTCATCCAAAGGGGAAACATGGACACAGACGCTCGGAGAGGGAGGTGACGGCAGACGCGGCCCAGGGATGCCATCACTGGCCACAGCCAGAGCTACGCCAGCGGTCTGGAACTGGTCCTGCCCTCAGAGCCCTCAGAAGGGACCTTGCCCTTGGACTTCTAGCCTCCAGAACTGAGAAACACTCCATTTCTGTTGTCGAAGCCCCCCACTCCGTAGTGCCTGGCGGATGAATATGATAAGGCGTGCCCCCCACCACTGCTGGAGAAGTTACCCGCCCCCTACTCAGGACTCCACCCAAGCAAATGAGGTACAGGGACCGTAACAGCAAAGACCCTCCAGTCTGGCTTCCTGTGGGTCTAGCTCTTGCTGTGGGTCAGGAAGTCCTGCCTTCCATCACACCTAAATCCCACCTGCTGCGAGTCCAGCCCCTCAGAAGAGACACCGGTCAACCAGACCCCCCACCTCCAGAAAACAGGCCTGGGTTCCTTAACGGTTAATAAGGACTCACTGTTCCATAGCAACTCCTTCCACCCCCAGAACGAGGCAAAACCGTCGGTCCTCAGCCGAACCCCGGCCAGACCCAATCCTCCCAATGTCAGCATGATGACCTTTTCTCCCTGGTCCCAGAGCAGGCGAGACAGGCTGTGGCCTCCTACCCCCCCACCCCACCCCCAGCCCCCCCTGCCTCCCCGGGCCCCTGCCAGCAGGCCGTCCTTCCCAAAGACGGTGTTTGTTTATGTGATCCCACACGCCTTGTCTCCAAACACACCGTGGAAATAAGTCGTGGGGACGAGCGGCAGCGGCTGCGAAATCGCAGTGACCGATGAGAGGGCCTGATTGCTTGTGCGTAGCTGCTGAAAGGGGTCTTGACATTTTAAGTGCTCGTCACAGTGAGGAATGACAGCGGCAGACAATGAGACACTTCCTCTTTGCCTTTTGCTGGCTATTAATAAGTGTTTCTGATTCTGCAGATGCGGGAGAGATTCTGGGCCATCGGGTTGGGCGGGCTGTGTTGATTTTTTTTTTTTCTCACTCTGTCTTTCTCCCAGGCCCCCGTCCCCTCCTCTCTCCCCTGCCTCCCGCTCCGTGAGCCCGCCAGGCTCCGTCCCTCCCCGGCTGTTTGTCTTGGAGTCGGATTTGTTAGTGCTCAGGAAATATCACCAGGCAGTTGGGCTTGACCTACTCTTGGCTCTCTGCTAGAATCCAGCCTTAGTCTCCCCGGGCTTGGACCAACTGCCGAATCCCACTCGCTCCCCCGGGGCTTGGGGAGGAGGAGGAGGAGGCGTGTGGCACGCTGTCGGAGGACAGAGAGCCCGTGAGGCGGGCGTGGGGGACGGGGAGCAGGGCGCTGGCTGTCTGAGGCCGGACCACTGAGAGCGGCCCGTGTGGGCGGAGGAGCCGGGCCTTGGGGAGTTCAGAGACAATGCAGGGGGGGTAGATTCTTCCAGAAGCACCGACCGTATGTCCTCCTCCTTAGCCCTCAGAGAGAGGGGTGCTGTCTCCGGGCCTCGGGGAGAATGCCGGCCGAGTGTACCTAAGAGGGGGCAGCTTGGTGTCCCGGTTCCCTCCCCGGGTCCCCGAGTCTCACTGTTCATTGTTCTCAAGTCCGCTCTCTCCCCCAGGTAGGGAGATCAACCACCTGATGGTCCCCAAACTGAGGCGTTTCCCTCAGAGCTCAAACTGGGACAGTCCTGGGTAGACCAGGATTCTTTGTCACTTGACCCAAATCACCCCGTGACACCTTCTGGCGTCCCTTCTCAAGAGGTACCTTCCTGGCTTAGGGGCACCTGGGTGGCTCAGTCGGTGAAGCTCCCAACTTTGGCTCACGCCATGATCTCACAGTCTGTGGGTCCGAGCCCTGCATTGAGCTGTGCGCAGAGCCTGGAGCCTGCTTCTGATGCTGCCCCCCCCCCTTCATTCTCTGTCTCTGTCTCTGTCTCTCTAAAAATATATATAAACATTAAAAAAAATTTTTTTAAGAGGTACCTTCCTGGCTTGCGATGCACTCTAGTATAGCAGGGAGTGAGCAGGGTGGAAGAGGGTAGCTTGAGTGGGAAGGAAAGGGCCTCAGACGGAAGCGGCTCAGCCCACTCAGGCCAGCAGAAGAGAAGAGATGTCCAGCCGAGGGCCAGTGGCACCTGGAGACGCCTTCCAAGCCAAGAGCCTCTGTGTCTCCGGGAGAACCAAGCTCCTGCTCCAGGACGCTCTGCTCCCCTTGCCCTCACCCCTCCCTCTCTCTCTCCCAGCCAGATCGCGCCCCTCCCCGCTGCCACCTCCCCCTCCCTGCCGCCCCCGGCTAGCTCCCCCTCCGCAGCCTGGCTTCACGGAGTCCAGCTCCAAAGCCTTATCCCAAGCCCGCAGCCTTTGGATCTCTTTATTCTGATTCAATTACATACACAATATGAGCTTTGCAAACAGAAAATTACACGCTGCAATAATTGAATTCTTTCCTGGACTTGAAGCTTGCTGGGCTGTGGTGTGGAGCGGCTCCCAGAGACCCGGCCTCGCCCCAGGGCCCCACCTCCACTTAGCAAAATACTACCTAACATTTAAACACCATTTTATAGTTAATGGTGCCTCTATCTTCACAGTCTCCTTTGCATTGTACAAGTATGTGAAATAAGCTATTACACATCATGGATCTCTCTTCCCTTTTTACAAGTGGGGAAACTGAGGCATAGAGCAATTCTAAGATGGGCTCAAGGCGATGGAGCAGGTAACTGTGTCAGAGCCAAGATCCAAATCTAAGTTTTTGCAGACAAATTTCATGGTTTCCCCGACTCCCAGTCCAGACTGGCCCTCATTTCCTGCCCACCTGAACCACCACATGGGCCTGGCTCTCCTGGTCCCTGTGACTCATGAGAAAGAGGCCGATTACTTGTCTTCCCCCGATGAGTCCAGGCCTCTGTGCTGCCCAGGAGCCCTGGACACGATCACCATACCCCAAAGTCGCCGCCCAAATCCCCATAAACAAAGGTCACCGTGGGCATGCAAGAGAGGATGCTATTTCCTGTCTGCTCAAGCCTGCCCCCTGTAGGACCCACATGGCAACCACATTTTTATTCACTGTCCTGCCCTCACTGATTCCTGCGTCAGCGTGTCCTCCTGAAGGCTGATGGAGCAGGTGCTCTGGGCTGGGCATTCCTCTCATTTGGTCCTCCCAGCTCCCAGGTCTTCCCAGCTAATGAGGAAAGTAGCTACGATCATTTCTGTTTTGGAGATGAGCAACTGGAGCTTAGAACAGCCCACACAGCTTGTCCAAGACTCTACAGGAAATAGGACTAGAACCCAGGCTCACCAACTGCATTCTGGGTTCTTAACCATGGTGCTGCAGAGCTAGCTGGAGACAGGGCCCCTTCCTTCCTCTCTGGTTCAGATCAACCTCCCCTTTGCACTGGACTTGAACTCCTTACCTCGTGGTCTCCCTGACTTTGGTTTTATGTCCACTAAATCCAACATCTGTACTCGGTTGGTGGGTGACTTAAACATCTCTAACAAGGCCGTTTCTTTTCTTTTTTTTTTAATATAGTTTATTGTCAGGCTGGTTTCCATATAACACCCACTGCCCATCCCCACAGGTGCCCTCCTCCATGCCCACCACCCATTTTCCCTTCTCTCCCCACCCCCATCAACCCTCAGTTTGTTCTCAGTATTTAAGAGTCTCTTGTGGTTTGTCTCTCTCCCTCTCCTTAACTATTTTTCCCCTTCCCCTCCCCATGGTCCTCTGTTAAGTTTCTTCTGTTCCACATATAATGAAAACATATGGTTTCTGTCCTTCTCTGCCTGACTTATTTCGCTTAGCATGACACCCCTGAGGTCCATCCACTTTCCTACAAATGGCCAGATTTCATTCCCTCTCATTGCCATGTAGTACTCCATTGTATAGATAAACCACATCTTCTTGATCCACTCATCAGGTGATGGACATTTAGGCTCTTTCCATGTTTGGCTATTGTTGACAGAGCTGCTATGAACATTGGGGTACATGTGCCCCCTATGCATCAGCATTTCTGTGTCCCTTGGGTAGATCCCCAGCAGTGCTATTGCTGGGTCACAGGGGAGTTCTATCGATAGTTTTCTGAGGAGCCTCCACACTGTTCTCCAGAGCGGCTGCACCAGCTTACCTTCCCACCAACAGTGTAGGAGGGGGCCCTAACAAGGCCATTTCTAAGGCTCCAAGAAAAACTCCATATCTCCTAGCTACTCACAGAAGGAAAAAAAAAAACAAGTGTGCACTCGTGGGGCACTGGACAGGTGCTTTGTGACCCCTGCGTCTCTCCTGAGTCCTTGCCTCGCCCCTGCATCACACTTCCTAGCTGTGTATTCCTTGACTGCAAACACCAGGAGGATTCCCACCTCTGTGTTCTTCACTTAGGCTTCTCCTCCTCCTTGGAGACCCCGCCCCCTTTTCTGTGCTGGGCTTGCTCTACCTCTTCACCAAGGCTCAGCCTGGACACCGTCATCTCCTGAAAGCCTTTGCTAAATTGCAGGTGGGCCAAGTGTCCCACGCTGTGACTCCTGAGTCCCCTGTGCGCACTGTCCTAAGACGACAATTACTTGTTCATGTGTCGGTGACCTGCACCCTGCCCTCCAGCCCTGGACTGCAAACTCATTGTCCAGGGGCTGGATTGTTCTCTCTGCGCCCCGGCAGCTAGCTCCGCTCCTGGCTCGTGGTCACCACTGTCGGAAGTCTTTAAATCACTACATTTAGCTGATGACACTACATGCACGGTCATATCCTCTCAAATACCTACCCCCGGAAGATTTCCCACGATTCCTGACGCCCTGAATATAAAGAATCTATTTTCCCAAATGGCCTGGAGTCGTAGGTGCCGTGCCAGTGGGAAAGAAAAATCCTAGAATGAGAAAGTCTCTTCTTACACATCAACTGACTTTACACTGATTTCCTTGGAGGGTCCTAGAAAATGGGAAGGAAAGACTGAGCCGGAGCAAAGCTAACCTGTCAGGCTGAGGCTGCTCTGACAGACCAACAAGTCAGGGAAACAAGTCTTCTTTCTCCGAAGCACACGCCAGGCATTATCGTCTTAAAAGGAGACCTGGAGAAATGAAGACATTTACCACGCTCCCGATAGAGGAGATTCAATATTGCGAAGGTGTCGATTCTCCCCAAGTAGATCTATAAATATTTAGTGCACTTCCAATCAAGACCCCAGTAAGGTTTTTCATAGAAACTGACAAGCTAATTTTGAAATCCATATTGAAACATAAATATCAAGAAAATCAAGATAATTAAAAGATATAAAAGGCAAAGGAGATTTGCCCTCTCTGATATCAAACAGAGTATAAATTTATAGTAAAATTCTGCAGTATTGACTCAAAAAAGGAAAGCAGGCTGATAGACTAGAATACCAACTCTAGAAATATATATACACACACATATATATATATATATTCATGGCACACAATAGACACTGAATAAATATTTGTTGGCTAAACAAATAAAGGTGGCCATTTACATCAATTGGGGTGGGACAATTGACTATTCATTAGGGGAAAAAATAGAGCTATATTCTACCAGTCACAAAAATCAATTCCAAATAACTTAAAGACAAAAGCATAAAGATATTCATAATATTTAGAAGAGACTATGGAACTATTTGTTTATACTCTTAGGGTCACCTTCTAAATAAATGAAAATATGCAAAATCTATAGAGCAGGGCTGGCCCACCACCTATCATCATGCAGTATCCGAGACGCAGCCTTGTTTCTGGCTGCTTTTGTGTGACAGTGGTCGTGAGTGGTTGTGGCAGAGACAGCAGAACTCATAAAAGTGAAAATATTTACTATGTGGCCATTTACAGAGACTGTGCTGACCCCTGACACAGAGTGAAAAGATTGATACATATAACTATCCCAGACATTAAGGGGCGCCTGGGTGGCTCAGTTGGTTAAGCGTCAGACTCTCGGCTTCAGCTCAGGTCATGATCTCTCAGTTCCATGAGTTTAGACCCCTCTGCACTGTCAGGCTTGGGATCTCCTTCTCCCTCTATCTCTTCCCCTCCCTGCTCATGCTTTCTCTGTCTCTCTCTCTCTCTCTCTCTTAAAAGTAAATTAAAACTTGGCTGTCACAATGATGCCATGAACTAAGTTGGAAGGGTAAAACACAGACTTGAAGGAAATATTTTCAACATACATCACAGACGAGATCATCAGTATTGAGGTTATGTGAAGACAGCTTATAAATTAAGGAGTCACTTTAACAAGAAAAAGACAATTACCCCTTAGAAGAGTGGGCAGAAGATATGAACAGGCAATTCACAGAAGACATTAAGGCGGTTGATAGAAACCCAAAGAGATACTCAGGCTCACTGGTTTTATCGCTCAAGATCCCAGCAGGAAATAGAGGGTGAAATTAGGCAATTTGAGGAAAGTTTAATAAAGGGACCATTTACAGAGGTGTGGACCAAATTTAAATAACAAACAAGAGATGCTACAATATCCTGGGCTGGTAATTTTGTACTATGAATATTTTACATTATATATATTTATCACAATAAAATAGCATGTATGCCCTCCTCCTCCAAAAAGGTACTAAAAAGCCAACTGTATGGTGTTTAAAAGCACTTAAGTATAAAGACACAAACAGGATGAAAATAAAAGATGTAAACTGCAAATAATAAGCAGAAAAAAGCAGGTGTGGCTATATTTCTATCAGAGAAAAAACCAGATTTTGAGACTAAAATATTACTCTAAATAAGGACATTAAATAGTGGGTCCATCCATCAAAAAAAAAGGCAAAGAACTAAATAATCTTAAATGTCTGTGTGCCTAATAACAGAGCTTCATATGTAGAAAGTGAAAATCGACAAATTTAAATGCAGAAATAAAGAAACTGACAGGTATAGTTTTTAACTACTTCCTCTCAATAATTGATAGAGCAAATAGCAAAACAACACCAGAGATATGCATAGTTTGATAAACTGGAAGATGTTACCACCTCAAGGCTTGAAGGTGCAAGACAAAGAGTAGAAATCCGGGGACACTGTACGGAGAGAGCCGAGGGCAGGAGCTGTCCAGGGTCCTGTAAGCCATGGGATCTGGCGGGCCAGCAGAAGACGGAACACAGTCCTCCCCTTCATTCTCCTCCTGTCCTCTGAACCTTCTGTTGGTTGAATCCAGATGGAAGATGAAGGACAAGGAGTCTGATGGGACAGCCCTTCGGGTCAGCTTCCTGGAGAATCGGGCGCAGAGACGTGGAGAGTGGAGCTGGAAGGGCACAGTGAGGATATTCAGCGCATCAGTCATCCATGACCTGACGATCACAACAACAATGAGACGCCCCTTTGCACCCACAAAGATGGTAAATATTTGTCAGGCGTGAGTGTTGTGAAACATGCTCTCACACACTGACGATAGAGATGTGGTCAGCCGCTTTGGAGTCCAATTTTTCACCTTCCATTTAATTTTAAGTGTGCATCTATTATACCCCAGCAACTTCACTTCTCTGTATCTAGAGAAACACTTGTACCATTGCACAAAGAGGTATGTACAAGTATGTCCATTACAGCACCGTTTTTAAGTGAGAAATGGAAAACATCCCAGATTCCTATCAGTTGAGGAATAGATAAATTATATTATCTTTAAATGAATTGCATTGTAGTCATATGACAGAATACATGCATTAGTTGAAAAGAATAAGATAGATTCTAATATAGACTATTATGGGTAGCTTTCCAGGAGGTATTATTGAGTGGAAAGTGGAAGCTGTAAAATAATATGTATGGTATTTTATTTATGTAAGACATAGGCAAAATAATCATACTTTAAACATTAAGACATCTACATCAGTGTAAATTTGTGGCCATAGTCTAAAAGGTTATATATATCATGATTAAGTACGAGGAGATGGTCAATTTTTAATAAGAAGAGTGTACGTATTGTTTGTTTGTGAGGTTAAAAACTCATTACCAGCACTACCACCACCGATGGTGACAAAGCCTAGCAACTAGCCCTGTTGGAATGCTCTGTCTCTTGCACGAAGCCTTCTGGTTCTGTCTATCAGAATTCCTCCCTCCCGTGCACCATCTGGATCACAGATCTCTGTTCTAGCATGTGCCACAGTTGGTCTTAGACTGGGGTTCATGGCTTATGTGTCTGCTTTCCCTTCTGGACGATAATCTTCTTGAGCCCGAGGACTGTGCCTTGCGGTGGACACTCTTTGGTTTCTTTTCTCATCTCTGCCCTCTTTCTGCCAACTGTTCGACGTAAGTCCAATCCGTAGGTGACAGCAGGGCCCTCCGGGAACGATGCTTGTCAGTAACAAGTACCTGGGCAACTGGCCCAAGTTGGACCAATTAGTGTCTCTTTCTGGAAAATGAGGACCTGGGAGAGAGAGAAAGCTAAACCTACACCATGTCACCTGCCGTGTTCTCAACTTGGGGACAGGAGAAGCGGACAAAGCTAGTTCTGAAGAGAAGGAGAATGAAAAGACACGCCGAAGGGAACAAAAATCTGAACTCTGCTGGTGTTGGAGGACCTGACTCTGCCTTGCTTCAACAACATCTCTCTGTACCTTCATGTAAAGGTCATCCCTGCATCTTTATAAATGCCCATAGTTTTGACTGATATTGCTGGTAGGTTTCTGTCACTTGTAACCCAGAGAATTCTAATTAATAGTGAAGAGCTATGCACGTTTGCATCTCCCACTGTACCTACCTCAAGGCAGAGCCTGCTTCCTAGTAGATGCTCTCAACCCATGTGCTGAAATGGACCAAAGGAGGCATCTGCCACAGACCCTGCATAGGTACCCACCTGGCCTCTGTTTCAGACTTGTGGTGATTCAAGTTCACCACCTCCTAAGACACTCCATCCTACTGATGGGGCAGCTCCCACACTTCCGCGCGGCCCCACGGGGCCCTCTCCATCATGACAGCTCTGCAAATGGGAAGTCTTCTCTTTTCCAAGCTTTGCTTACTGCTCTCCATAAGGCACCCTTTCCACACACCCCTTTCCCTGATCACGCTCCTCACAACAAACTCCCATTTGTCAGCGTCTCTTAGGATGACGTGCCCCAAACTGATGCTCAGACTTCAAGCTCTTGCAGCTCATGAGTGACAGGGCTGGGGGAGGCCATAGTCAGACGCCACAAGGCTGAGCGTCAGTAAGGGGCTGTATTATGTTGCTGAGTATTTAGAAAAGAATTATTAGGTGTAGGGAACTACTTAGAAATTGCTCCAATGTAAAAAGAAAATTGCCCCAGTGTATAAACTCTTTGCTATTAAAGTGAATGGAAAATGTGTTGATGTCCAGGATTTGGTGTGCTGATGTGAAGCCCTAAGTACACAGTGTCACACGGCGTGAGGCACACATCTCTCCGGTCTACCCCACAGTCCCTCCGTGACTCTGAGCCACTCATGCTTGAGGGGTGGCTGGCATCACCTTAGCTTGGAATTGAACCGCAGACACTGTAAAGTCAGGGCACCCTAGAGCTGGGAGGGCACCCTAGAAGCCTAATCCCTCCATTTTACAGATAAGCCACCTTCAATCCATTCTGGGACCTGTGGGGGCATTAATAAATTAATAATTAATAAGTAAATAAAACAAAGTAAGTTTTACCTATGAGGACACTAATCCGAGGCGGTTAAATGGCCAGCCCAAGAGCATGCCGCAGGTTGGGAGTTCACGGCTCTTTCCTCCACACTTACCCGCCTGTGAGAGAGAGCCCGCAGCCCGTAAGGGCAGCTCTTGGGTTCGAGGCAGTGTCTCATCTTCTCTGAGGACAGACTAAGGGCCATTTGTTAACAGCTAGAAATCTAGAAGCAGCTGAACTAATCAAAGTTTGCAATTAGGGAGCATCTATCAGCCGGACTGCCCACCCAGAACTGGGTTCCCGGCCTGCCCCTTCCCCATAGGAAGCACGACAGATCGAATCAATACTGGAGTGAAATTCTGCCTTCTTCTTAAGTGTTGAATCCGTGAGACCATAAGGGACGGCAATCGATCAGAGCACAGTATGGGCTTTACGCACACGTGCAAATCTCCTAACGTCTCCAGAGACGCCAGCATCTCACCTTCTCCTGCAGTAAGCCTTTAGGAAACCAGGAGACGTTGTCTCTCGGTGCGGTGACCAGACGAACACGCCGTGCCCTCTCTAATAACCTTTCTAGGCTCCATGGGGGAGAACTCATCTATTTCACCGGGAGAATGATCGAACTCTCTCCCTACAGCCGTCGCACACCGTGAAAGCTCCAGGCTGTTGGCGGTGGAGAGTGGCATCTGAGGAAGAGCCTGGTCAGCTCCCTCCAGGTTCCTCGACGTGGCTTAAGGGTGGCTGGAGACAAGCACACTTCCTGAAGAGTTTAGATCCCTCTGGAATTCCAAGGGTCTGAAACTTCATTTCCTCCCCGAGAAGTGACGGATGAGAAGGACACTAGAAGGGTCTTGGAAAACAACATGTGTCGATTATATAACAGCTCACGATGGGAATAAGCAGGGCAGCAAGAGAGCTGGGCCCGATCCAGAAGGTACTGGACAACAAACAAGTCCAGCCTGAAGAATCCCAAGTCCGAGAGAAGCCGTGAGTCCAACCCCACCCGGCCTCTGGCTTCCCCACTGCCCTGCGGGCACCCTTTCCAAACGGAATACCTCTCATTCGTGGCTTTGCTTGGGCGCCCAGTTTCCGATGTCTTTGAAAAATAACATTTATCTGGCTTTGAAGGTCTTATTCTGGGGACATTTCTTATTTTCCTTCTTTCTTCTTTCAAAAAGAAAGAAAGAAAGGGAAAAAAAAAACAGCAGCTTTGACTAGTCTGAGGGTGACACGAACGCCTGATTTTTATGCAATGTTGCAAGTGCCTTTCAGCAACACAATGGCAGGCTCTTTGACAATGTCATGCGTCTATTCAAAACAAGCGGCATGCCAGTCAGAGGCCTGGGCGTTTGCACACTGCTTGTTCTCCGTAGTGATAAGGCATGTTAGATTTTCCCATTCTATTTGAGAAATAATTCTGGTCTTTTTTAAGTCCCCTGCTTTTTTGATTATTTTTTTTCTTGCCTCTTTGCCGAACAATAGGACCTGTCCCTGTTTGATTCCTTCCGTGATGCCTGTGCGGTAACAACTTGAGAAAGAGAGAAAAGGAGAGTGGGGACAGGGCTGGGAGTTGAAGGGGGGGGGGGTAGAATGTGACGGCTTAACAGCCCTGCCAGGTGCCGGCCAGGAGGGGGACAGCGGGAAGGAGGGGCTGGGAGATTAGCGCCGATAATTTTGTTGGGTCGATTTGGACAGCTCCTTTTGTCGGAAGCCAGGCTATGTAGGAGGATGGGTTAATTATCTAGCGGGCGTCTTGCTCCCTGGCTGGTCTACCACAGCTAATCCTCTCTGTCCCTTTAGCAGGTATGCAGCCCCAAGAATGGGGACGTCTGCTTCCTTCCCCTGCTGGAAACATGATGGATAAAAAGAGAGAGAAAGAAAAACAAAGGCTAATGGGCACAGGGATAAGAGTTGGGAGGGTGTGAAATCATCCAGCTTTGCAAATGGAGAGAAAAAGTCCCCACCTCCCTTCTCTCCCAGCAGGCTCCCCAACTAGGATTAGCTGTCTTCAAATAGACATCCCCTCCCAACTGGGGTTAGCAGTTGCCTTTTGCTGCGAAATAAACCATGTCCAAACTTAGTGGCTTCAAACACTCACCATTTCCTTCGATCACAATTCTTCAGAGCAATTCTGGGAGGGGCTGGGCTTAGCTAATCTCAGCTGGGTTCACCGATGTGCAGGTGGGGTGGCTGGGGACGGGCCCAGGTGGCCCATCACACCCCTGGCGGTTGGCTAAAGCCGAGAGGACGAGTGGGCCACGTGTCTGTCATAATCTAACAGGCTGGTCTGGGGAACTGAGCCCCAAAACAGCAAGAGGGCAGCACCAGAAGTGTGTGAGATTTTCAAGCCCCTGTTGGCATTGGCCAAAGTCATAAGGCTACACTCAGGCCATTAGTCATGTCACCTGCTCGGGTCACAGAGTGGAGAAATAGCTCCTGGACTCCATCTCAGCATCAGAACCAGAGGGAGGAGTCTGTGGCCGTTTTTCTCTTCCATCTGCTACAACTTGAATAGCCTCTTTCCTCTTCCCCCCAGCCCCGTGAAGACACGTACACTAATGTTTGATTTACACACCTGGTTCAAAGCTCCGGGAGACCTTCTGTCTCAAGTGCAACACCAGAGACGCTCGTGTTATTCATTCTCTCTGCATTTCTGATAACTTGTACCTGTTCTTTTGCTATTCCTCCCTTTCCCCTCGCAGAATTTTGGAGCTAGCCTCAACAGGCTACTCCCTGTTTTGTGAATAAGGAAATCAGGGCCCAGAAAGGAGGAAGGATTGGTGCGCCATTGCCCATCAAATCAGTGGAATGCCCGAGACTCCAACTCCCCAGTTCTAAGACTCCATATCAGACACCTCAGTAAATCACTGCCCGCCTTTCCTCTACCAACAGAACTAAACGGCAAATGCCTCAATGCTGCGTATGTGTGTTTATGCCCTATCTATTACCAGCAAAGGATTCAAAGTGACTCCCACACCAAAACACAAAACAAAAAGGAACAGAGCCTTAAAGGGACGCAGAAACAGTAGATGTTCTCCGGCTCCTGAAATGAGTAGATTATACCATTTGGGCAGATTTGCTCTGGATTTGCTGGCAGCGGAGGCAAAAGACGGATATTCATTGACTTATATAGTTTTTGTTTCTTTATTTTTCTAACAAAAGAAAGCATACAAACTCATCTGTTGAGACAATTTATTTTGCTGGCACAAAACTCAAGCAGACATTGACTGGACATATCTCGCTCTCTACAGAACATCGAACTGCTTTGTGGACACCTTCCTCCTTCACAGTTCCAAAAGCACATTTATTGGCCGCGTCCCTCGCCCCCTGCCCTGCACTGCGTGGCGTGGGGTGCTGCCCACAGTGGGCGCTCAATCAATGCTGCAGGCTGATTGGTGACCGACATCAGCAGTTTTGACTCCACGCCGGGAGTTGAGTCTCCAGCCCTGGGTGAGTACGCAGAGCTATCTGGAAGGCTAAATTAATTGATTTAGCATCGATTGGGCTGCAAACCTCTGTTCGATATCTCCAGAATCCACAGACCCTCCAGTGGAAGGAGCCCCTTCAAATTCCATCCGGGTTTCCACTAAGCAGCATAAATTTATAAATGGCTGTGCAGACCAACCGGGCCAGAGTCCTTGCCCCGCCCCCACCATCTCGAGTGGCTCTGGACAGATTCTTTTACTTCTCTGGAGAGCACCTGCCCCCTCATGCATCCAGGTACTCTGGCATCACGTGAGGGGGTGTGTGCAAGGCTTGCAGTGCCGCAGCGATGTAAGGCATCAGGGTGGTAATGCTCGGAGTCTCAGCTCACGACTCAGGAAAACTTGTGATTGTTAGCCTCAGGCCTTGCCCAGCTGATTCCACCCAAACTTTGTGTCTTGTCCTACACAGCAGGTGTTAGAGAAACAAAAGCAAAAGAGGCCGAAGAGTCTCCACATGACCCAACTACAACCACAGGAGCCATATCACCTGGTGGCACTTTATGGGTAGATGTTCCGGGTCCCCAGCAGTGGGAGATGAGAGTTAGAAGGTCCTTCGTCTGCAGCAGTCTGGGCCCATGCAATATTGCTGTGGTCAGGGGCTGTGCCCCCCAAACTCTGACATGCCTGTGAATTCCCCAGGGTCTTGTTAAAATGCAGATTATGATTCAGTAGGTCTGGGATGGGAGTCTGAGAATCTGCACCTCTGGAAAGCTCGCAGGCGATGCCAGTGCTGGGTCTAGGGACCACACTGTTAGCACCACCAGAGATCAAAGGGCCCACGGAGGGATGGGATTCTGTATACGGTATCGGTGCGCCCAGCTTGGAGCGCAGTTCTGTGGTTCACAGATGGCCCTGGAGTTCAGAGCAGGCGGTTAAGGGAGGTGAAGCTTGCAGAGGGGCGTTTGCTATCCCTGTGCATTCACCATAGCCAGCGTTCTTTCTGGAACTCAGGGTCGGAGGAGGTAGGAATGAGGGCTTGAACTTTACGTTCTGTCCCTGGCGGGCCTACTTAAGGGTCTGAAGGGGATGGGCTGTTAAGCAATCTGGCTTCCCACCATGTTAAACCAACAGATAGAATCACACAGGGACACACCGTTTACTGAGCACTCAGTATAACCCATACCGTACTCTACTGTACTCTACTATATTATACTATACATTTTCACTAACACCGTTTCACAGATGAAAAACCCAGAGGCACAGAGAGGTCCAGCAGGCATCCCAAGGTGATTCAGTCAGCAAAGGCCAAGTCAAATCCAAGTTCTGGGCTCCAAAGTCCAGATTTTCTAGGACACTGCATGAGCCCAGAAGTCAACAAGCCAGACAGACATGAGCCCAGTGAGGAGCCCCTGGCCTTGGACGCAGCAGACGTGAGCAGCCAGGGGGGACATCTGTCTCCCCACTGAGAGGAGGAAGGCCACCACATGGGACCTGCTTTCCTTTCCTGCTCCAGGAGGAGCTTCCCGGTGCACGCCAGGCACAGGCTCACAACCACACGTCATCAAGGGGACAGAGGGGAGTGTGCAGAGATCCTAATCAATTACTTAGAGAACTGACAGTCTGGGGGTTTTTGCTCAAAAACAAGTAAAAATATGTCACTTGCTTTTTATTATTTTTTAAGAGTGCAGGTAGATATGGGACTTCAGCACCAATAACCTCCAATTCGTGGGCCGATCAGATAGATCCTTAAACTTCCTAAGTGCTTCGAGTGTACACGTTTTAACTTGAAAAATTACCAGGTTTGTCGAAAGACAAATTTTCAAACATAAAACACGAAGCTCATTTGAAGAGAGGAATTCTCCAATGGAATGAACCCGGGCTGTCATAAAGAAGTTAAACCAGGCATAAAGGAAAATGTCAGATGTGTGGGAGAGCCAGATGTCTCTCCTCTTTTTTTTTTTTTTTAATTTTTATCACGTAGACCAGATTATAGTGAATGTCTGAATGTCTGAGGCTGGACATCGGGGAGCCGGGTGGGGAGTGAGCCTTGGTCTCCTGGGTGAGGTTGAGCTCTCTCCTGGAGAATACTTTTTTTCTAACTTCTAAATAAAGCCCTCTAGAGTGGCACATTTATAACCACCGAAGAATTACTCAAATAAGAGACACTGTCAGCTATTTATTTTAAAAGGCTTTTTTCCTGAAGGAGAAGAGGAAAAAAAAATCTCTCCACTTTCCTCCACGTCCCTTCAAAAGGATTGTGAGTGGATTGCTCCCTGGCTTTCTTCTCCCTCCTCGGGAGAGGAGCCCGTCTCCTCCTGGTCTGAGGACTGTTTCTGCCCCTCTGCCTCTCTCTGCTCTGGCCCCAGCCACGTTATCTGTCCACCCCCCAGGAATCTCGGCTCCTGAAGTGAGCTGGGAGGGGGAGGGTTGGGGGTGCACAGGGGATTCTTAATTAAATCCCAGAAATGGCACTCATCGCAAAGAAGGAAGGGAAGAGGGTGGGAAGCAGTGAGGGGGAGAAAGGAAAGCAAAACCCAAGGAAGGAAGGACACAAGAAGAGAACGGTTGGAGGAAACAGAGAGGGGCGGGAAGGAAGAGGTCCGGGGGTTCCCAGCTCCTGCTGCCTTCCAGAAATTTCTTCGATACTTCCCATTTCCAGTCATGCCTGAGCTGTGGACTCAAAGCTGTCGGGTCATTTCAGCGCTTCCCTTTGCAGAAGGCCTGGGTGGGGCGGGCTAAGGCTGGGGCGGCCCAAGGGCTCCAAAATGGAAACAAGAATAGCTGTGTTCATGCAAATGCCAGAAAGATCTTTGGGAAGAGCAAGGGGCCTCGCACTGCGTTAAGGGCAGCATTAGTTTGATGGACTTCTTTTTCCTTCAGGTGGGCGTCCCCCGGGAACAGTAGGCACCCCACTAACCGAAGGCTGTTGGGGTGAGAGCAGTACCGGGACCCCTTCCCCGTCTGTCTGCTCTCTCTCGGTCCGTATAATCCGCTTTCTCACGGTTCATATAACCCGCTTTCTCCCAGTCAGTATAACCTGCTTTCTCCCGGTCTATATAACGTGCATTCTCTAGTCTATATAACCTGCTTTCTCCCAGTCTATATGATCCGCTTTCTCCCGGTGTATATAATCTGGTTTGTGCCAGTCTATATAATCTGCTTTCTCCCAGTCCCTATAACCTGCTTTCTCCCAGTCTGTCTGCTTTCTCCTGGTCCGTATAACCTGCTTTCTCCAGTCTATATAATCCGCTTTCTCCCAGTCTATATCATCCTCTTTCTACCAGTCTATATAATCCACTTTCTCCCAGTGTATATAATCCGCTTTATCCCAGTCCCTATAACCTGCTTTCTCCCAGTCTGTCTGCTTTCTTCTAGTCCGTATAACCTGCTTTCTCCAGTCTATATAATCCTGCCTTTTTCTCACGCACCAGCTCAAATTCTTTCTCCATCATGGACCCCATCCTGTCAGGACTGGTCTCTTTCTATAAATGTTTTTCTTGTCCTTGGGAAACAGCCCGGACCTCCTCCTGTGCTCTGTTAATTATTTGAGTGCTCATCCAAGGCCAAGACTAGCCTCGTTCATTTTCCTATTTGCCACAGTGTCTTGTGCAGAACGGGGGCTCAACAAAGACCCAGAATTGCTAATAGCAGCCAACACATGGTGCACTGCAGGAGGGCGGGCATGGCTCCGGGGGTTTTGCATGTGTGAATTCCGATCTTCAGAACAATCCCACGAGGAGATGCTGTAGTTGGCCTCAAGTTCAAGAAGAGGCAATCAAAGTAACGTGGTTGAACTTGCCCAAGGTCACACAGCTCATAGGTAGCGGAGGTGGGATTTGAACCAGGTGTCTGGGGCTAATGCCTGCTCATTCAGCCACTGCCCTAAGTCCTTGGAAGTCTCACCTGCTACCAGTTAGAATAATTAGGTCAACATTTTTACCAGGCTCAACAGTCCAACCATGAGACCGTTCATTAGCCTTAAATTTTGTTTTGTGTGTATTGTACCTTTTGCTCACTGCTCTTGCATCCCGACCCTGCCTGGAGTTTCACAGCACAGCAGTCCTATATGATTCAGACGTGGGTCTGCTAGACCCGCAGCCATTCTCTTTGCTGTGTCACATTGGCATCAGAGCAGCTTAGAAAGATCGGAGTTTCAAGCTTCGCTCATCTACGTCCCTCACAGGGTTGTTGCAAGAATTAAGTGTGATAATAATGTAAAGTACCTGTGATAGGGCCTGGCACACAATTATTCATGATAATGACCATGATGACTTTATCACGTGGTCATTGTGAAGTACCCGGTGATTAGCACGCATCTGAGATCTAGCGTCTCAAACTCCACTTTCTCCATGAAGCCCTCCGTGATTGCTCCAACTCTCTTTACTGAAGGGGCCATGCTCTTGTGCCTGCACCACATGGCCCGGCAGCAGACGAGGTGGCCTGCTGGGGAGACTCTGGTTGGTTTGCAAGGGACTCACCTGCAGGGACTGCCCGAGGAGAAAGAACCTTGGGGTGGGGAGCTCTGGGTCTCTGGAGTCGGCGACACAGCTCTGAGCAGCTTCCCAGCCTGAGTACTCACCACACACTCCCAAGGACCATCATTCCCACTCACTACAACATGCACGGGACTCTCTGGACCCTGGCTCTCTCTGACCCCGAGTCAGACCGCCCCAAGTTCACAGCCAGGTTGAACCACCTGTTACCGTGCAGTTGCAGACCAATAATTTACGTCTTCAATCCCTGGTTTCCTTGCCTGAAAGCTGGGAATGTGACTGCACCTCTCACAGCCCTGTGGTGACAGTGGAGGCACACAGCATGCGTAAGTGGCCGAGCGCGGAACCGCGTGAGCAGGAGCTCAATAATGTCAATTATTATTTTTAGAGCCTGAACAGAGGGGAAGACACAGAGGAGGTACTCCGCGGATGTCCATCGATCACTGAATTCCTCATAAAGCCCGGGTTGTGGCTCTCCCTCCAAAGAATTCTGCTTGCAGGAGCCGACTGCACTGTGTAACACGGGCGGGGGCGGCGGCTGTGGGCAGAGAAGGGACGGGGCGAGAAGCGGGGAGGACGCCCATGCAGATCAGAAGGGACTTGCCCAGGACTCCACACGTGGCTCCGGCTCAGGGTGGGTGTCAACGCTTCCTGAAGGCAGGGCTGCCCTTCTGCGTGTGTCCAGCCGCCAGCGATGTGCACAAGAGATGCCAGAGACTCTGCTCCTCACCCGCCCCACGTCCCCAGGCCTCTGAGGCCTGCATTCCGCCTGGTCCCTTAAAGGTACAGGCGCCGCATTACTGAGGAGGCGGGTGTGGACCATTTGCAATGATAGAAAATACCCCAAAAAGCCTTCTCGGGGAGTCAGAGGACCCGAATGTCAGGTGGGTCTAGCACTGTCTTCTGGACACTCACAGCTTCTGTTCCTTCCCTCTACATAAGGATAGCCAGCAGATCTCCCTTCTGCCTTAGGAGGTTTCGAGAAACCTCAAATGAGATAACACATCAGAGAACTTTGAAAGGCATAATGAGCTTCTCAAAAGCAAACGATTGTAAGCATAATGAATATAACAATTTTTCATTGTCATGGACCCAGCAAGACCTATGGGCCTTACACTTGTCCATGCACTGTGCCCCTGCCTCTCTGTTAAGAGTATATATAAGCTGGTTTTGGAAGGCTTCAAATGGCTGTCCTTATGAAAATCTCAGAAAAGCGTTGCAGGCAGAGGGGGAAGTATGTGCAAAGGCCCTGTGGTGGGAAGGAGCTTTGAGTGTCCTAGGAATTGGCAGACTGGTGTGGCCAAAACATAGCGAATGGGGTGCGGTTAGAGAGAGAAGTGATAGACAGCAGGTGATTGGTAACATTTGATGAACGAACGAATGAGTTGGGGGTGAGGGAGGCTGCTGGAGGGTCTTGGGGACCTACCTTCCTAGGGATTCACATCTGTGTAGTGCCATGGACTGCCTGAGCGAGCTCGCCCTGGACTCTCTGCGGGGCCGCCCGCTCTGATGGCAGGGACCCCCGTCGGAGCTCCGCCAGCTCACCTGGCTCTCGGATGCCAGCCAGAAGCCCTGGCCTTTACACTCGGCTGACCCTGTCCACTCTGCCCACTCCGAGAACCCTCCCTTCCTCCCGTCTGGCTCCCCCAGGGGGCCGCTGCCCATGTTTATGAAAACTGAACATGTCATTCACACCGGCACCTCTGGCCTTGCACAGCTGAGGATCAGGAGCCACTATTTTTACCTCTCCTTTCTGTCACTGGACTTTACAAGCAAAGGCCAGTCTCCCCCTTGGCGGTTCCCGGAACCGCGCAGACAGTAATGAGTCTGGGGCTGGTGTTAAGCTCAGATGTCAGACAGAGTGGCCGGGGCCTCCCGAAACACTCCGAGAGCCGCGAGCTTCTCCCTCTACAAGGTCAGCTTGTGTGTAACACTTCATTAAATTGCTCAAACACTGAGCCGTGTCTTTAACCAATACCTTTAATGTTATTTTCTGCAGACTTAATAGAGGAACATTAGCATACCTGTCAAGTCTTCCCATTTAAACTCGGAAGCAAGTGAAGTTTAAAGTGCCTCCTTCAGCCCACAGTGGATTTAGCTTCAAACTTTGGTTTAAGAAAAGGGAAAAAAAAAGGAACGGGGAGAAAGAAGGAGGGGGGATCCTCTGTGGGGCCGTGTGACGAAGCAGAGAATGTTCTGTCGTTGCGATGTTCTGCAGACTCTCTCTTCCCGCCTCCAGGAAGTATGCCTGGATTAAGAGCAGCAGAGGCAAACCTCTGTGTTGACTAAGAAGTGATCCTTTCTTGTCTCAGATCTACAGACTGGCTGAATCCCCATGGGCCAATTAGTCCGTTTCCCTGCCCCCCAAAGCCTGCTGCCCAGAGCAGGGACCTGAACCGCTCTGGGGAGACATGAAAACCAAGGCACAGGGCGGAACCGGGAGGATGTGGTCCTGCTCACACGGCCTGTGTAGCTCGTTTTGGCTTGAACTCGGAAGCTGCTTTTTTTCTGTGTGTGGATTGTGTGTGGATGACTGCTCAGCTCTCCTCCTGCCCTGACGGGGTGAGAAGGAGGCTCGAGAACAGGTGAGGGAGTCAACGGGCGAGGGCCAGTGAAAGGACCAGAGACGGCCTTCCTGGCTTTGGGAGGAGTCACTGCTCCCTGGGTCAAGCTCAGTGCTCCGGGGGGAAGGGGCGAACCACGGAGCTCACAATCAGGCCTGTCTGCTGCCCTGGGACACCCACCAAAGGTAGGGTTTGGAAAGACAGTGCTGGCTAGAGGATGCCCCTTGTCCGTGAGGCATGGGGAGTATCCACTTAGGACACGTCGGGGATCTCGGGCAGACCAGAGGGCCGGCACTGGGCCTCGGCGAGGCCCATCTGTGAAATGGGTTCAAGGCCGGCTCTCACGGAGCTGGGGGTGGAGCGAGCTTGGTACCCAGCATGCCTGGGGGCAGCTGGAGCCGGGGTGATGAATGTGCCGCTGCCATTAAACCGCTAATCGTTAATTATCTCCCTTGACACCGCGTAATGCGCTGCCCAGGTGAAAATAAAACTGCTTGAACTTTCCCACCAAGTTCCGGCTTTAAACAAATTACTTGCATCAAAACTATTTACAAAAATGAGTAATTTTAGACATTTGTCAGACTCTAACATGCTTTAATTAGCACCAGCTAATAAAGCCCTCTTGTAATGAAGCACACATTCATCCCTTGTTTTTATTTAAGATTTTTGCTTATCATCATTTTTTAAAACGATCGGACGTCTGGCTTCCAGAACACACGTACTGCGCGGGGGGTGAGCCTGTGCTTAGTGACTTGTGTTGCCCCGAGGGCAGGAGGGAGGGGCCTTCTCCCCTAAACTGGAGAGTAGATGCCCCTGCAGTGGGCGCTTATGCAGACGGGTGCTCTCGCCCTCGCGGTCCCAGGGGGCAGATCGGCCGGCCTGACTCGTGTCTGGGTGCCCTTAGGGAGCAGGCAGGTCCCCCGACAGTCTCCTTCTGAGAGGCTTTTGTGGTGACAGTTCACTCTCAGCGCAGGGACCTGTCACTTGGAGATCAGCATTTTAACTACCCCTTGCCCCTCAGAAAAAAAAAAAAAAAAGAAAGAAAGAAAGAAAAAACAAGGAGGCCTTAATTTGCCCTCCTGATTGGCTTGATGCCCGTCAGAGTGACAAGCTGTCTCTGGCTGAAAGGGACCTGGTCTTAGTTCTCGGGCTGGTTTGCTGTACATCACGTAGCCGGCTTGCTCCTGGGGAGGCTGCATCGCATGCCCGTCTCCACTCTCCCCTGCTCGCGCCTCCCCGCCCGCTGGCCGGGTGGTGACCTCCAGGGCCTGACCAGCCGGCCACTTTAGACCGGAGATCCCTCTCCCCCTCCCTTCGTGGTGGGGCAAAGACGGGCCCGCCTGGCCGGGGCGCGCTCAACAGGGCTGCCCGTCCCCTGTGTGTTTGCCAGAGGGACGAGGACGGCTCAGGCAGCTGGAGGCCTCTGGGGTTACCTGGTGTCCAGCCTAGAATCTAAGGCTTCGACCTCCCCGAGAGACTCCGTGGTGCCAAGTTCGGGTCCCTAAGGAAATGCATTTGGGGACTTACATTATTTGACAACAGCGTCATCTGGGAAATCGCTCTGCCCCCAAGGGCTGGGGCGGGTCTTAGTCTATAAATTCATGCTCCTATTTGGCGAACGCAGACCCCTTCTCACCCCCCGGAAATCCTGCTTCACCTGCCGCACCGCGCTGAGAAGACTCAGACGTGACTGACGGTGTGTCTGTCCCCAGGGTGGCCTCACTCAGATTCTGTCGAGGTTTCCTATCTGTAGCTGGTGCTTCTGAGTCAGTTCTAAAAAGTTCCCACGCGTATCGTAGTGTTTATTTGCCTTTTCAAAGTACGCGCGCCCTCGCCTAGGCCCTCCCTGCCTCTCTAGAGACAGGCGAACTCGCCAGCAAATACAGCATGGTCGCTACCAGCCCCCGTGGCTAGTGAGCCTTTAATGAGGCTGGTCCAAATGGAGATGTGCTGGTGCGCCCAGGGGGTTCTGTCAGTTGAGTGTCTGACTTGACTCAGGTCATGATCTTGCGGTCCGTGGGTTCGAGCACTGCGTCGGGCTCTGTGCTGACCGCTCAGAGCCTGGAGCCTGTCTTCGGATCCTGTGTCTCCCTCTCTCTCTGACCCTCTCTTGCTCACACTCTGTGTGTCTCTCTCTCAAAGATAAATAAAGGTTAAAAAATTGGAAAACAAAGACAAAAAAACAAATGGAGATGTACTATCATTGCAAAATGCACCCAGAGCCTCAACATGACGCAAAGAATGTAAACTACCTCAGTACTTTTTATGTTGATTTCTTGTTAAAAGGATACTCATTTGACTATGTTAGGTTAAATAAAACATATTAAGATGAATTTCACCTGTCTCTTATTACTTCTTAAATGTGGCGACTGGAATATTTAAAGCCGCACTTAGGACATTCATTATGTTTTTATTGGGCAGTGCTGATCTAGAGTGAGGACATTTTCAGGCTGGACCTGGATCTGGTCCAGCTCCAGCACTCAGCCGCTGGGTGACCTTGGGCGTATCTTTTCAAGTCTCTAGGCCTCAGTTCCTTGAGCTTTAAAAGGGAAGGTTGACTACTCAAGATCTAGTCCAGTTGTTAAGTTTCTTTGGTGGTATAGAACGGGATTTCCATCCCTCCAGAGACCTTCAAGAATAGGAGGAATTCTCTAGGCTGACTTTAGTGTTTGGAGGGCTATTATGACCTCTGGCATTTCTGAATGGCCTCTGTCACCTCGTGCCTTCCCTTTCTAGTTAACCTATAAGTTGCACTCAGGGTCTCAAAGGTAGGGCCTATGAACTCTGCTATCTCCACTTGGGTTCTCCCATTTCCCTCTGCCAGGCTGAGCAGCACCTGGGGAGGGGTGCCCCTGTCCCGTCCTGTAACCCATGCTGATATGTCACTGATCTGCACAATTGGCTCTAATAGCTCCCCAGGTGGATTCCAGGGAGCAATGAGCCGAACATAAAAATCCCTTTATTATTGCCATTTCACTTTTATATACCCATCAAGCTTTCATATTTAATCTCCTACATCACAATAGCTGATCATTTTTAACATTTGACATTGATAGAGTGCCCACCGCTATTATTCTGACATACTATAAAACATTACACCCATTTGCAATAGAAAAGGCCAAGAATCAATACCCAGCCCCATTTTCCACTGTGGCTGTAAATCACAAAGCACCTAACAAATTGGTTTAAGTAGAAGAAACTTCAGAACCAATGTATGGCCTGACCAACTCCCACCCCCTGTTAGAGCTGACAGGGACCTGGATGCCTGTGGGCTGGGGAGGTGCTGGGGGTTGGGGGTAGCAGGCTGCTCCATGAGGCAGCCAGATTTTCCAGGGACAAGAATGGTCCATCCAGCTGGGCCCCCAAAACACCCAGAGAACAAAGGGCATCTCTCTTCTGCTCATGTCTGTATCAGCTCTTGTTTTATAGCAAGTGACCCCCGATTGGGGAGCTGGTGACTTCCTACTTCCTACCCTATCTTTCTACTGGTTCCGACACCCAGCCTCAAGATTACCATTTTGTCAGCAAGCCCAGTCATTGGAACCGCCAGATGTTAAACTGAATTGATGGGCTATTTAATCAAATTGACTTTAGGACGAATTAATTGATCAGTTCTGTCCCCAAATGAGCGGAAGTTAAGGAAAGTGGTGATTTAGGCATTGCTTAAAATATTTAGGTTAATAGGTCAGCCTAAATATTCAGTCACAATGCTCGTACGTGAAGTGAATGACACTTTCACAATCCAGAAGTTTGGAATATTCAGAAAATTGCCATCATTTTTCATTCTTTGGGTATCATCTAGATCCCGCCTAAGGCTGTGCTCATTTCGTTGGACTCCACTGAAAGCTTCTTTCAGCTCAAGCTGCCTTGTTGCAAATACATGGACCCATGGCCTGACTGTCGTCACTGGGGTGCTGGAATGTTCTGACAACACAAGGACCCAGCTCGGAGAGGAAAGAAGGGAGAAGCAGCTTATTTGTTAATTTATTTTAAGTTCAGGACTGGGCTTCCTGCAGAAGTCTGGTGTATAAGTGTGCACATTTACCTGACTTTCCAGCGACAGGTATACATACTTCTGAGAAGTCACACACATACCAGATTCTTCTCAAACAAATTCCTTTTTCCTATTAGCTTACGTGATCATTTCAGAGATGATTTGCCTGCATTTCAATTAGCAGGGAGTGATTCTTTATGCTATCTGTCTTACTCAACCTCTTAACGATCCTACATGAAATGAAGAGCTTTTGTAAAATGAGATTCTTTGGTAAAGGAACATTTTCTAGGGCTTTGCAAATGATTCCAGTCATTCCCTGTTCACGTGTGGAGTGACACATGTAGAGGTCACGGGGTTCTGCTCTGCAGCGGTGTTTTTGGAAGCTTGGAATGGTACAAGGAACCTCGGATTCCAAGTCGGGAGTCTGAGCTTGCCATTTTCCAATTGGCTGATTGCAGAGAAAGTGAGATATATGAACTCTTTATGCATTTGGTTTTTTTATTTGTATAGTGGGAATAGTAATTCCCAATCTCTTTCATAAGATCCCTAATGAGGAAATGAGAAAATGCAAGCAGAGGCATTTACTATTATTGTTATTACTGATAGTATAATAATAAGGATAAAATACAGTGAGGAAAGAAACAAGATAGAGCATTCTTCCACCAAGTTCTATTTTATGTCGATGGGAGCAGAGCTCCATTTACTCAAGACTAACCTCACAAAAGGCTCAAAAGGCTCAAATCTAGGCATCTCAGAGAGTCAGAAAGACAGTCAGATATAACTTGTTCCTAGAAGGCTTCTAATCTTAAAGAAAAGTCTAACCTTTGCCATGCATTGCTTTTTCCTCGAATATGTATTTGAACATATTTCAGTGAATTTATTTACTCAGTCACCAAACATTTATTAAGTGTCTGTTCTGTGCTCTGTCCTAAGTACGTATATAAACAGACAAGATATGGACCCATGTGAACTGTCTATGTATGAGGTTGTCAAGTTTTCCGGTTGTCAGAATCATTTTTGAGGTCCTAATTCCAACATTCGGGCCCCCTGGTCTCTATGAAAGCACACGATTAGCCAGAAGTCACCACGACCAGGAATCATCAAGCAGTTTTGGGGGGCGGGAGGTTATGTTGAGATCCCAGATTTGCAGGATTCCTAAAACTGTGGCACAACCAGGAGCTGCTGGGTCAGCCAGTGGGTGACCACTGCAGTGATGCAGAAATGGGCCAAGTCCCTTGCTTTTAGCCCACATTTCTGCTTCTGACCAACTCGAAAACAGCCTGGTTTGCTGGGCATCGTAGAGGGCAGGTCTCCTGTCTGTGGGCCCAGAGGACCACCCTGAAATCCAATAGGAGACGGTTCTTTTTATACTAAGTCTCTGTTTAGAGCTTGAGTAAGTGGAAAGGGAAGACCAGGGAAAGAGGGAAAAGGGTCTAAGTCAACACCCTGGTGACTTAACCATATTGTCCTCTGAGCTAAAGCCATACTCCCAAGGCTGTTCCCTTTTATGGTTCCTGCCAAAGAGCTTTGCCAGAACATCTTGCCCTCTGTCCTCTCATGTGCCCTGTGTCATCTCAGCAACCGTACAGAGGAACTAGGTTGGGTGTCACAGTTTTCCGTCTGGTGGATGGTGTTTAAGCTCAGAGCAATGCAGTGACCTCCCGAAGTCAACAGACATATGATCCCTAAGGACAAAGACAGCAACGGTCTTAATCATCTCTGCCCTTGGCGTGTTTCTAAAAAATGGTAGATTCTTTTTTAAATGTGCATTTGTGAAGTGAATGAAAGAATGAACATGTGACAAAAGGAAAGATGATCTATTAGGGCTGGCTCAGGCATCGGACCCTCTCCTAGGTGCTGGGGCTGGTGAGCTGGGGGCTCTCTAGCGTTACCGGGGAGCCTGGACCTTAGCCCCGGCCCTTGCGCTGAGGTCTTGTCGTTCTCAATAATCAGGTTGTTTCAAAGGTCGCCAGAACCTTATGCAACCCTCTCACTGAGGCCCTGACTGGCCCTTTCAATGCCTATTTCTGCCTTTCGCCCAAGCCTCAGTGAGGTTTGACACGCAAGCCTTCGTTTTGCCTTGTGGTCTCGCCTCCCCTGGATGGAGAGCTATTCTTGGCTTGTACCTGCTCCTGCTGATTTTGCAATATCGTGATGTCAGCTAAATGAAAATGCCTCGTATTTCCACAGAGTAGCTACCCAGCGTCCTTTGATGGGAGCTGATGTGGGGAGTAGCCTTGAGGTGAGGCAGCAGCAGAGGAATGAGAAGGTCTTCGAAGAGAAGCTGGGGGCTGGCCAGGAGCCACCTTGCCTCTGCTTCGGGGGTTCTCGGTCCAGCCAACTGGGAGCCCCCCGACAGCCTGCCCAGGCCGGGAGCTCCGACCTCGCGCTCAAGTCCATCTCTTGAGCCCAAATGTAAGTTCCATTTCTTCTTCCTTGGTCCTCGGTGGATTTGGAGGAGCCTCCTTTCTGTGGAGCCCAAGTTACCAGACTACACGACCTAGCCAACCTGTAGAGTGTGTCTCCTGAGGCCTGGAGGGAAGACAAGATAGCCTTGCCTCTGAGGCTTCAGTGAGCAGCAGGCCGGCCTCGAGGTAGGACCCAGAGTGGCCAGACTTCCGCGTACCCTTGGGGTTATCTGGTTTCCAGTAACAGAGAACCTTTGCAAGCAGTGAGTTTCAGAGGCCACGCTCAGATCCTGCCCTGGTGAATGAGGAGGACAAGGAAGAAGCGCAGACCTTACTCCAAAGAAGCCCGGGGCCCAGGAGGTACTGAGGATTCTGTTTGGCAGGCCCGTCAGAGCACCCCCACATGCCCTCTGTCCCTCCTTCCTCTCGGCCCAGGTGGCCAGGACCCAGGCTGCCTTCTGGGCTCTCAAAAGTGACCCTTCGGTATCTGATCTCCCATCTGCTGGGCTAGGCATGTGGAGGAGACAGCTGGCACAGCCCCTCCCGGGGGACTGCAATTAGGGGATATTTAATCCTGTCACCTGGTTCATTTGCAGTGATGGATCTGGATTGGAGCGCTGAGTGGCGCCAGGAGGATATTGGATTACCAGGGCCCGTCCCCTTCACCCCTCATGCAGCCCGGCCGCCCCTGCCCTGCACCTGTCTTCCCTGGCCCCAAGGTGAGCCACCTGGCTCCCATGAGTTAAGAGCAAGCGCTTAGTGTCACCCTTCCCTGCCCCCCTCCCCGCC
The DNA here is from genome assembly GCA_004023845.1 of Helogale parvula. Taxonomy (NCBI): domain Eukaryota; kingdom Metazoa; phylum Chordata; class Mammalia; order Carnivora; family Herpestidae; genus Helogale; species Helogale parvula. The sequence goes on along the minus strand of PJEM01004389.1, from coordinate 39,218 downwards.
CCCCAGGGATATTTTACCTGAAACTTCCTGCACACAGGAAAACTTTATGGGCTTTCCAGCTTGACGGATCTTAAAGCAGCCTTTGGGAATGGTGGATGATCTCTCCCCACGGCAAGGTCCATGTTTCAGGAGAGACGAGAGGTTTGGGACCAGACGGGGGGTTTCACCCCCTCCCCCAAGGCACGGCTTGGCAGCCGCCACTTCCCAGGACCCAGGCCACACACGAAGCTTGTCCTCCAGGTCAGGTGTGTGTGTGTGTGTGTGTGTGTGTGTGTGTGTGTGTGCGCGCCCGCGCACAGTGGTTCAGGGGATCCCCATTGCACTCAGAATCAAATCCCAGCGTATGGCCACAGGTTACTCAGGCTGGAGGACTGGCCTTGGCCGGTTTTTGTCTTGATTCTCCCACGTCCTCACTCCTTATGCACAGGTCAGTGTGTGTTTGTGCACACACGTGTACATATGTGCGTGTGTGCAAGCCCGTGCTCATACCTTGGAGTTTCCTGTTTAGCTCCTGCCTCAGCCCGCTGCACCCACCGTTCTCTCTGCCTGGAAAACCCTCTCCTTACTTCTTTCCACGGCTGACTTCTCCCTACTCTTCAGCTCTTGGCTCAAATATTGCAACTTCAGGAAGATCTTCCCTGCGCCCTGTCTAGGACATCACTGCTTTGTCCCTAATAGCATTGAGACATTATCCTGTAGAAAATTAACTTGCTGATTTTCTTTTTCTCTCCCTTCAATATCATCTCCATGAAACTGGTAAACTTTTTTTCCTCTCTCGTTGGCAGCTCTGTTCCCGGCACCTAGACTAATAGCTATAACATCGCAGGAGTACAATAATCATTTGTTGAATCGATAAGTGCGGGTGTTGTAGGGTGAGCTCGGAGGCCGTGTCTCTGGATGTTGTTGGGGGACAGGGTGGGCTGTGCATTGGGACAATGAGTCACCTGCTCACCCCAGCCCCACACGGTCACATCCAATACCAGGGGCCCGTGCTTTCCTACCGCCAACCCTGAGAAAGATAAACAGTTGTCACCCTGGCTCTGCCCTCTGCCAACTTACTCAAATTGCCTGTTCCTAAGATGATCAAAGGCGCTGGAACAAAGAATCCAAATCGAATGGGTTCTGTGTTGCATCCTGGCAACGGGGGCCCTGGCAGTGCAGACCCAATCCTGGGAGAGAGCTCTTGAGAGCTGCAGAACTGCTGCCTTCAAGGGGTCAACGTGAAAGCAAAGGAAGAAGCACTTGAGGAGAGAGGACTCCCTTCCAGGGAAGGGAAGCACTTCAGGTCCATTACTCCACCCCTGCAGCCACAGGGATGCGAGCCACAGAGGGACGGACGCCGAGGCTCCAGCGCCTTCACACACCCTTGCAAATAGCGTCCGCTCATTCCCTCCACCCAAAGTGACTGATAGAATTTGGTCTATCTCGCAGCGCCTCCGTGCAATTCCCTGCTTCGCCAAAAAGCTCCTCTTGAGGAACCCCTCGCACTTTCTACTGTTCTTCTGAAATCCATCAATGTCTGTGTCATAGTTTAAAAATACAACCGCGTTTAGGTAATTTGATAAATCGTCTTGAGACATTTTCATATGCATGTGCTCTGCCTCTCCGTCCCATTTATAAGCTCCTTCCGGGCAAAATCTATACTTTTTTTTTTTCCACTTCCATTTGGAACTCTCTCTCCACAAGAATCTTAGGACAGAATTCTTGTCTGTGTGCTTATTGTCTGAACATATTTTCATAGGCTGAGAATGCTTGGATGCTGATTCTCTCTCATTCATTAATTTGTTTAAAATATTTACTGAGACCTATTATGTGGCAGGCACTGTGCTAAGTGCTGGGGACTCAAAGTTGAAACTCAGTCTGGGGCAGAAACGGAAACATACACAAACAACTACAATACAATGTGATGAGTGCGATCATATAGGTACCGTGTAGTCAGAGCGCTATGGGAACTCAGGAGGGAGCTCATAACATCATTTGATTAACGTTCCAGTGTCTAAATGTGAATGATTAAATACTGCTCTCCTAAGTGCTTCCTGCTTTCACAGCATTTTTATGCCCGTTATCTTATTGGATGCTTTTAGTGATCCTGTTAACAAGCTTTCACTCCACAGACTCATCCTCACACAGAGTAGGTGCTCAAGGCTTATCTACCGAGAGACAAAACAGGCACACGGAGAGTGAATGTTGTTATCTATGCGTTACCGTTAGGGACACTGAACATTCCAGAGTGGTGTGCTGAAGGTCGTGAGAAGCCCTCCACTTATGGGATAGTCCGTATAAGGGCACGTTAAACACCTGCTCCGGGTGGGCGCCCATCCGCCGTGCTGCAGTAGGCACAAGGAAGTGCAGAACGTGTTCCTCCCTCATAGGGCTTCCAGTCGCGCTGGTGAAACCAAACAAAAACCACGGGGGTCACATGGAGATATCTCATAGGAGATACGTAACAGCTTGGGACAATAGCACGAGGTGGTCCGTAGATGGTCCCCAAATGAATGGCGAAGACCAGAGGGGTCACGGTAGGCAGGAAGGCAGGTTACAGTGCTCCCAGAAGGCCTGACGAGAGATAGGAATGAACAGGATGGGCCGATACAATCAGAACAAGAGCAGGTGCAGAACATACAAGAAATACTCAAAAGCAGTAAAGCCCAGTGACCCCAGAGCACCATGCCCAGACCTGGCAGTTAGGCAGCCCCCACTGGAGGGCCCGGCCCGGCCTCCCCACTCCGTCTCAGATCACGGGCACCTGTGGATTCTCCTCACACAGCCCTGCACCTCCCACCCTCACCTGCCAGCTGCTCCCCCACTATTGAGCCCCCCTGAGTCCTTTTACCTATAACCTATCCAGACCTACCACATCATAAAGATCCTGTATGTCCAACTTTATCACCAACGCTCTATCTTCTGGCTCTAATACAAACCCGATTCCTCAGATCATGGCCTTCTTTGCAGTTCTTTCAATGGAAGGCTCTGATTCTGCACTCACCCTGTAGTATCTAGACAAGGGAGGGACTTGAGGGTCAACTTTCGGCTACTTCCCCATTTCTGTTTCTAGATCATTATTCTTCCTGCCATGGGAGACTCCTCAGCAGGATCTGAGGCTCACGTATCTGCTGAGACATCTTTCCAGCTCTCTCAATTGTTGTCTGTGAGTGTCCAGCTCACTTTGTAAGAAATTATGCAAAAAATAATATTTCTGCTTAGAGATATGGCAACCCTTTTGAGGAGTGTCTTCCCAAACCCTGGCCATGCTGTTCTTTGACTCTTGCCTGGTGTAGGTCCAGAAACTGTCTTCACATCATATGGTCCTGATTCCTTATCCATAGATGAGAAGCCAACGTATACTGATGATCAAACAAGGCCAATCTGATCATCTCCCCCAGGAGCTGAGAAAGGGGACCAAGAGACTAGTTTCAGTCTGAGCTGATCCTGTGAACAGAGGAATTGTAAACTGGTGAGCTGGGCTGTCGGTAAACTTCTAGCCATGTTTGGCCGTGTGCCTGTGAATCGGGGAAAGCCAATCTAAAAGAAGGTAGAGAAGAATAAGGCAGATGTATAGCGAGAGGTGGGGCCAGACAGCGGAGGGAGTCCTCCTTACGCACCTGATGGCTTTCCAGTCCACCCTGAGCCTCAGCTGCTCTTTCTCCTCAATGTCCTTACGATTCTCCTATGTCCTCGGAATAAACCCCACCACCTACCAAAGTTAGCCCCTTCCGTTTTAAATTTTGTTTGTTTGATTTTGATGCTCGCCACTGAAAAGACTTTGCTCAAAAAAGAATCAGTGGTCAAAGGAGATAGTTGTCACCAAGTTGAAGTTTGCAAAGATAGAAATGCCCCAGTTCAGACAACACAGCACCTTTCGCTCTCATCTTACCTGGATGTTGGGAGGCACCATCATTAAGAAAGAAGAGTTGACACTTGAGGTCTTGGCAAGATGGTAAATCATTATAACCTGAAAATCTCTCCACTAGAAGCAGCTATAAATGTTTCATATTAAAAAAATGTTTAATGTTTATTTGTATTTGAGAGAGAAAGACAGAGAGTTAGTGGAGAAGGGCAGAGAGATGGAGACAGAACCTGAAGCGGGCTGCAGGCTCTGAGCTCTCAGCACAGAACCCAAGGCAGGTTTCAAACCCACAAACCACGAGATCACGAGCTGAGCCAAAGTCAGACGCCTAGCTGACTGAGCCACCCAGGCGCCCCTAAATGCCCTAAGTGCTTCATATTTTAAAAGAATCCTATAAATGCACAAGTGAACTCTCAAGGGAAACGTGAAAGAGGAAGGATAGACCCACGACAAATGCCCGGTAGGCATCCCAGAAGGAAAGTACTGTCAGAAGGCAAAGACGAAAGTTGTCCAAAACTGATGGCAAACTTGATTAATCGTATTTAAAAAGCATCATGGTCAAGCAGAATAATTAAGAATAAATCCATCACTAAACACATCAAACTGCCAAATGCAGACGTCAAAGAGAGTTTACTACCGAGAAGCCGAAGTTATTGGGGCAGCTGACTTCTCAACAGCAGTATGTCAGCCAGGAGGTGATGGAAGGTGTTTGAAGGACAAATGGAGGGAAAGTCATTGCCAATGCCACACTCCATCCTGATCAGAACTACTGTTCAGAAGTGAAGGAAAAATAAAGATATACCCAGAAAGGTAGAAATTAAAAGATTTTATAGCCCACAGAACCCTCCCGAGAGAAAAATTTTAAACCAGAATTGAAACCAGAAGGAGAGAGTAAGACACACAAAGTGATGGTGGATAAAGAAGGGGTGAATATGTGGGTAAAGACACAGAGTGTATAAAATAATAATGAAAATACCTGATCTGGGGTTTACACTGACAAGGTGGAGAGTAAAAAGTGGACTATAATATCAAGTAAATAGTTGGGGCATAATAATTGGGAGCTACAATGATGAAACTTTCCTGTTTTATTCAGGAAAGTAGAAATATTGATTAACTTTAGATTTTTAAAGTCAGCAGCCATGTTAAAAATTTAAAGCTAACCACACACATGTAATAAAAAGGAATAGAATGCATATAAGAAGGAAATTAAAAAGAAATGCAGTCAACAAAGTGGAAAGCGAGAGAAAGCAGGGAAGTCTAGGGAAGGGCAAAACAATGAAAAGTACAATTAAATCTAAATATCAGGAAGCACAATAAATATCCTTCATGTAATGTTGTTTATGTACCCTGTAATAAAGCCTGGGGGTGTCTCAGGTAAGCAAGGATATATGTCACCAGTGTCAAAGCATGTAAACAGGGGAAAATTATATTCAAAAAACATATAAAAGCAAAGGTGCGTATCCTCACTAGTAATGAGGAAATACAAACTTTAAAAAGTCAGGTGTTACTTGACATCTATTCAATTTACAAAAATAAGTGGGGAGGGATAAAGGAAATTTTAACTTTCCTGGGGGGGTATAGATTAAAATTAATTGAGCAATATACCTAGTGAAGTGAAATATGAACCTGCAATCTAGTAAGTTCTACTGTGTCTATGAAGGTGTAAGAGAGTCCCGACTTGGCTTCCCAGGGTCAGCATCCGGGACTGGACCCGATATGTGAAGCGTTTCCCTGACTTTGAGCAAGAAATCCCTGAGGGAACACGAACCAGACAAGGAGACCCTACGGTCACCCTGGCCTTCTGTGCTGAAGCAGAATCTGGGCAGTGGGGAGGAGAACCGAAAAAGCCTGACAGCCTCGCTGAGATGAGAAGTGAGGTATCAGAGTCCAGGGAAATGCGGGTGGCAGGAGTTTGTGAGGCTGAGTACCAGAGAGAGAAAGCTACGCAGGGAGAGAGCTCTGGAAACCAGCCTAGGAGTTTCCTCGAGTTGTTCTCTGGAAACCACTCCTCATGTGTACAGGGCGACATTCCGGAAGACTGGAAAAAGGACCTTCCTGGGGAAAGAGCGCTTGCTGAGGACTGTCAGCCAAGGACAATTCACAGAGCTTGTACAAGGCCAGCACCATCTGAGTGCCCACCAGCCAGAATGGAGAGACTTTGGTGTGGACACAAAAAATGTCGTAGAAACACTGCAGAGGCTCCTGTTTTACTAGGGGGTAAACTAAGTCTAGAGGAGCTCCTCCAGATCTGGTCCTTAATGATCTGGTCGTTAAGAGTCTCAAAAAACAAGTCTTGAACAGATCGAACTGATCCACAAGTAACTTTATTGCCTGCCAAAATAAGGATCGATATTTATTTATTTATTCATTTATTTATGAGAGAGTGCATGCGTGCTTGCATGAGCGGGGGGCAGAGAGAGAGGGGGAGTGAGAGCCATGGCGTCACCACCTGAGCTGAATCAAGAGTTGGGTGCTCAACCTGCTGAGCCATCCAGACGCCCCAAGACCAGTATTTCTAAAGGAATATGACAAAACCTAGCACCCAGCAGTGTAAAATTCACCATTTCCACTATGTCTACCAGTTAAAAGCTGGTAGCCATTAGAAGAAGCATGAGCATGTGGTCCATAGATGGAAGGAGGAAAACGAGTCAAGAGAAACAGACCAAAAGAAAAATGACAGCAGACAGAAGCAGATTTACATGAAGAAATAGAGAGTGCTAGAAATAGCAAATATGGAGGAAAGTATAAATATTTTTGTACTCATCTAATTTATTTTAAAGATTATTGGTTATTTACAGAAAATAATAGCTTATTTTGAGATTTATAACATGTAAAAGTAAAATACGTAACCACAAAAGCACAAAGAATGGGAAGAGAGACAAAAAGATTCTTGTACAAGTGCTCAAGATTCAAGATCATTGCTTAACACGTGAAGTAGAGTCATAGCACATCTAGTGAAAAGTCAAAGATGTGTGCTGTAAACCATGATGCAGACGTGAAAAATAAGACAAAGAAATATAGCTAATAACTACTCTACTACAAGAGATAAAAGGGAACCATTAAAAACACTGAGTGTCCTACTTTGGCTCAGGTCATGATCTCGTGGCCCGTGGGTTCAAGCCCCACATCGGATTCTATGCTGATAGCTCAGAGCTTGAAGCCTGCTTTGGACTCTGTGTCTCTATCTCTCTTTGCCCTCTCCCATCCCACACTCTGTCTCTGTCTCTCAAAAAAAAATGACCATTAAAATGCTTTTTAAAAAACACTGAAACAAAAATTAAAACCTGAAAAAAGGATCAAATGGTGGAAGAAAGAGATGGAACAAATTGAAAACAAAAGACAACAGAGTGGACCTACACCATATAAATGAACACATTAAAAATAAATGGCTTAAACATACAATTTCATTCATATGTGGAATTTAAGAAACAAACAAATGAACAAAGGAAAAAAGAGACAAACCAAAAAACAAACTCTTACCTACAGAGAACAAACTGGTGGTTTCCAGAAGGGAGGTTGGGGCAGGAAAATGGGTGAAATAGATGATGGGAATTAAGAGCACACTTATCGTGTTATTCACTGAGTCATCGATAGAATTGTTACATCATGATATGTACATGTGAAAATGATACAACACTGTATGTTCATTATACTTCAAAAAAAAAAGAAAGGAGAGAAACTACAGAAAATCTAAAGAAAAAAATTCCAATTCAAAGTCAAAGATTGTAAGGCTGGATAATAGCATGATAAAATTATATGCTGTTTACAAGAAACCCAACTTAAGTATAAAGACACAGATATGTTCACAAAATTAAAAATAGAAATACCATAAAACACATATAAGTTAAAATTCAAGAATGAAAAAATATGTATGGTGAAAATAATTATCACAAGAAAGTTGGAGTGGCTCTTCTAACCACAAAGTAGACCTCGGAACAGGGTGTGCTCTAGGGATCAAAGAGAGATGTTTCGTAATGATGGAGGGGTCAAATTTCCAGAAGGTGTAATATTTCCAAATGGTTATGCACCTAATAATATATTTCAAAATACATGAGGCAAAAACTGACAGAACTGAAAGGGAAAAGAGAGAGATCCATAATTACAGGCAAAGACTTTAACAATTCTCTCATTAACTACTAGAACAGATAGACAGAAAACCAGTGAGGATAGATGTCCTAAATGGCATTATTAACCAGCATAGCCTAGTGACATTTACACAAGAACAGAACACACATGTTTTACAAGTGAACATGAAATGGTCATCAAAAAAAACACATAAAAAATAATAAGAACAAAGAATGTAAAAGAATTAAAATCGTAAGTGGGTTCTTTGACCATGATGGAATTAAAATAGAAAACAGTGACAGAAAGCCCAAAAAATCCACAAATTCTAGAAAACTAATTTTTTAATGTTTATTTTTGAGAGAGAGAGAGTTGGGGGTGGGAGGGGGGCAGAGAGAGACACACACACACACAGAGTCCGAAGCAGGCTCCAGTCAGCACAGAGCCAGACTCCGGACTTGAACTCACAAGCCATGAGATCATGCCCTGAGCCAAAATCAAGATTTGGATGCTTAACTGACTAAGCCACCCCGGTGACCCCTCAAATACTTGAAAATTAAACAGCACCCCTCTAAATACCTGACAGACCAAAGAAGAAGTGACAAGAAAAATTTGTAGCTGTTTTTTTTGTTTAATAATAATTCCAATTTGGGCACCTGGGTGACTCAGTCCGGTAAGCACAGAGCGTGCTGGGGATTCTCTCTCTCCCTCTCCCTCTCTCTGCCTCTCCCCTGTTCATGCTCACTCTCTCTCAAGAAAAATAAACAAAACTTAAAAAAAATTACAGCATAGCTTGTGGAAGGCAAATAAAGCAAGTGCTTAAAGGGGGAGTTACAGCATTGAACATTCCTACGAGGTAATACAAAAAAAAAGTGGATCAAATTGTCTAAATTTTCACTTTAAAAAGCCAAAAATAGGAGATAAAATTTAAAAAAGCAAACAGAAGAAAGGGAATAATAATGACAAGGTCAGAAGTGAACACAATTTAAAACCTAAGAAACAATCGAGAGAAAAAAAATCAAAAGATGGCTCTTTGAAAAGATCAATAAAATTAATAAACTTCTAGCCAGATCTGATCAAGAACAAAGATACAAATGAACAGAGTCACAAATGAAAGAATCATGCAGATCCTACAGGCATTAAAAAGATAAGAAAGGCATATTTGAACTACATTATGCCAATAAATTTGAAAACAGAGGAAATTGACACATTGCAAGAAATACATAAATTTCACAGAATTCACTTAAGAATAGATCATCTAAATAGCTCTATATTTATTAAGAAAGTACAACTGTATTTATAAAAGTCCCAGTGAAGAAAACCAGGCCCAGATGGTTTCACTGGCAAATTCTACTAAATATTTAAGAAAGGGTAATAATAATAATAATAATAATAATACCAATTCTACACAGACTCTTCCAGAAAGCAAAAGAAGAAGACTCACCCAAATAGTTTTATAAGGTCAGCATTTCCCTGATACCAAAACCAGACAAAAACATTCCAAGAGACGAAAACTATGGACCAATATCCCCCCATGAACATGGTTATAAAACTTCTTAATAAAAGAAAAGCAAATTGATCCCAAATATATAAAAAAGATAATACAAGTGGGGATTATTGCAGGATACAAGGTTGGTCCAGCATTCACAAATTATTCAGTGTAATTTACCCTTCAGCAGATAAAACAAGAAAAATATTTCATCATGTTTATTTATACAGAAAAATTACTTGACAGAATCCAACATTTGTTCACAGTAAAAACTCTCAGTAAACTAGGGACAAAAGGGAACTTCCTCAAACTGATAAAAGGCAACTATAAACAAGACAAAACAAGAGACCAGGAAACAGACCAGGTTGCCTGTTCTCAGCACGTGTATTAAAACTCGTAGCAAGGTCCTCATCAGTATAATACAGCAAGGAGAAGAAATAGAAGGCTAAAACCCTTCAGTGCCTCCTCTTCGTCACCCCACAAGACAAAAATCCCAATTCCTTAACATAGAAAAGCCTTTCCTGGTTATGTCCTTGTCTATCTCCCATGGGCATGTGAGAGCCAAGCCAACACAATTTTTCGACGATGTCACATATGGTACTTTGGAATCAGCCACGATGGGAATATTGACAACATAGAATCAGGCAAATGCTACCAAAAACAAGATTCCCTCTGCCCCCAAAGAACTGGTAAAAATGTCCCAGCCCACCACTGCTTTCTCCCACCTTTTCCACATCTCCACGCTATGAAAATGTTAGACAACTTGAAGTTTCTAGAATATGGCCTTTCAGATGTCATGTCTTCTACCATAATATTTCTGGCTTCCCTTATTAACCATCCACACTTCTACCTACACTTACAGTCTCAACTTGGGAATGTGCTCAAGTTCTTTCTAACCACCCCCAAACAGGGTGGATCTCCCCCTCCCCATATTTGGCCATATTTGATACCATGAATTGTTTATGCACACACTTCATTTGCTTCCTCACCAGACTGTGAACTCCTTCCTGTCAAGGGCCATGTCTGTGTCATTGTTGTATTCTCATAACCTGTCATGGTACCTGCCATATCATTGACATTCAGTATTTGTTTCTTTAGTGAATAAATAGATGAACAAATGGAGAAGTGAATGAGGGAACCTGGTTGGAGGGGACTATTCAGAACAGAGACAAGCTTGGAGAAATACTGAAATGCCTTCATTTGGGAGGGTGGTTAATGCCAGATTTGGACTTCATCTCATAGTAAATGGAGAACCGCTGTGGTGTCTCCGATAAGGGGAAGTGACCTGTAAAAAATCATGTTTTAGGATGGTTGGTCTGACAGTGGCATTCAGATTGAATCTTCAGGAAGCTAAACTGGAGGCATAGAGTCTCTGGTCATGTCCAAGGGCATGAGACTCAGGCAGAAAGGCAGAGAGGCAGAAGATGGGCTCAGCCAAGGCACCCCTCTGGTCATCAGAGCTCAGGGTGTGTCCAGGCGATAATGAACATGACAGTCACTAGCCCAGAAATAATAGGAAAAAAATTGATTTGCTTGCCCTTAAGCACAGAAAATGAAGGATGACATGATGGCTCTCTTCAAATCTTTGACGACCACTCCCAGGAGGACAAGACTTGGCCAATTTATTTCTGTGTTCTGTATTGCCCAGGAGTAAGATCTAAGACAAATATAAGAAAGAATTTTATATCAATTAGACATGCTTAAAAGTAGAACAGGCAGCCTAAAGAAGTAGCGAGTTCCTTATTACAGGAAATGATCAAGCAGAACATTTGGCACAGTTGTTATAAAGGGAATTCAAAGATTAGATCAGGTAATCCTTCCAACACTTGAAATTCTGTTACTTTATGATGGTTTGAGTCCCAGTGAGTTTGGAAACACCAGTGTGACTTGCTGGTACGTTGCCCAGTGGTTGGAGTTCCTGGACATGAAGCTGAGGAGGCCAGAATTGTGCTCTGAGTACACATTGTAGCACTCTCACCCCGGAGAAGGACTGCCGGGCCAAAAAGTGGCCACCCTGGGCTAGCAAGTCTCTGGGTCTTCCCCATCCCCAGAAGACATGACCGGAAGGCCATCAGACAACAGGAAGTCATCAAGAAAACACCCACGGCAGACTTTCTCCCCCTTTTCCTGTCTTCTCAGTCACTCAGCTTTACTGCTGCCCCTCTTGGCCGATGACCTCACCATGTCCTCCCCCAACAGCAGGGTCTTCCTACACTTGCCTTTCTCCAGCTCAGAATTTCTTCTGCCTCTGAGGCGCCTGGGGTGCTCAGTCGGTTAAGCATCCGGCTTCGGCTCAGGTCATGATCTCACGGTTTGTGGGTTTGAGCCCCACTTCGGGCTCTGTGCTGACAGCTCAGAGCCTGGAGCCTGTCTTCAGATTCCATGTCTCCCTCTCTCTCTGAACCTCCCCTGCTCTCACTGTCTCTCTCTGTCTCTCAAAAATAAGTTTAAAAAAAACATTAAAGAAGTTTAAAACAAAGAATTTCTTCTGCCTCTTCACTGTCAAGGTGATGTGCCAAAATGCACCCCTCCACATGTGTTCTTAATCCCACGTCCCTTCTCCCCCTTCTGGGACCTGGCTCCATCCTTTGCTATACCCAGTCCTTCCTTCCCTGGCCCAAAACATTTAAAATTCTTTTTAATCTGGAACCAAAAAAAAAAAAAAAAAATCCTTCCGATTACTACTCGGCTTCTCTTTACCATCCAAACTCTTAAACAGAATGCGTTAGTCTCATTGGTCTTGACCTTGACCACATTCTTGTACCTCCCTGCTTCCTTGTGGCACAGCAGTGGTCCCAAGGCATTCTCTTGAGGGATGCTGCCCAGTGTAACAGAAAGAGAATGCGATTTGGAGTCAGAAACCTGGGCTCAGTTTCCGGATCAGACATTTACTATCTGACCTCATTCTCCTCATCCCGTTTGTTTCGAGTGTCAGAGGAGCTGCTAGTTAAGGAAGGCGCTCCCCACCAGGCACGCACACGCACTGAAAAGCACTGTGTGGATGTCAGTGTTTCTGAAACTGCTGTCACAAAGTTGACTAATGGCCTCTTGATCGCTTGTTTCCATGGCCTTTCCTCAGCTCACAATCTCCTAACTCCTTGGCTACATTTGAATGTGTGGACCATGTCCTTTTTTGTGAAACTCTTTATTTTCATGATTTTCTCTTCATTCGTTTTTAGGAAATTAACTTACCTTACCCAGTCACCTCTTCAAATCCTCTTCAGTCCCTAGCAGTAACATTCCGACACACCCTTTCCCTTTTCCTACTGTGATTCTTCACCTAGAATTCAAGAAATAATCTCTCTCCCAGGGGGTCTAGCTATCTCCTCTGGGTACATAACCAGCTCAGGCTTCTTTCCCAAACCTTGGGTCCCAGGTTTGCAACTCTGTTGGATTTCTCGATCTGGCTTTCCTGCCGGAATCTCAAGTTCTTCATCGTTGACACAAAGTAAATCAATACATCTTTGCAGAGCCCCTGACAAAGCAGTTTGAAAAGGCCAGACACTGAATGATTACCGGTCAGCCCTACAAAGAACTGTACTTACCATCAGGGACCACCCCCAAAATGCCAATCAGAGAAAAACAATCCCTGTTAGATAGATTTCGTGTTATAAATTACAGCATCTGTATTCAACTAGAAGGTGGTGACGACTAGTCCCATAGGTCTCTGGGTATAGTTGTGGGCAGGTAGGGACTGACATTTTCCTGATCCCATCCATCTCCCTAGGTTCCAGATTCTTGACTTCTGCAGGTGCCTATGACCAAAAGCTGACCTCTGGAGTGCCTCTCAAAGCCTTCTTGATAGGTGAACAATGTGTTCACTGAAAGAGTAATGAGACCTTGGGGTACCTGGGTGGCTCAGTCGGGTAAGCGTCCGACTTCAACTCAGGTCATGATCTCACATTTCATGGGTTTGAGTCCCACATCGGGCTTGTGCTGACAGCTCAGAGCCTGGAGCTGCTTCAGATTCTGTGTCTCCCTTTCTCTCTGACCCTCCCCCCATTCACACACACACACTCTCTCTCAAAAATAAATAAACATTAAAAATTTAAAAAACATGCTCGCTTCAGCAGTACATATACTAAAAATTAAAAAAACAAAAGAGCAATGAGACCAGTTCTTACCAGTTGACATTTTCCTGTCCTGGACCAAAGAAAACTGCTCATTCAGTCCATTTGGACCAGATATTCTGTCCTGAAAAATTCTGAGTCACATCAAACTATAAAAATCTATTCTTTATATCACAGAAAATACATATGATCTTCTCATGTTTCCTCCCCCGCCCCGGCCTCTCTAATTTTTATTAGTGGAAGAGGCATTTGGTTCCTCTCTCTGCTTCCCCTTTCTTTATCAGTCTGTAGGTAACATGAAAGCAGAGACTCTCTGTCTTTCCCATATTTGTATGCCGAACACTGTGCGTTATCCGTCCATTAAAATGCACTTATTAAATTAAGTAGACATGTCTAGGCAGGTGGCATGCGGACATTTCATTTTAAATGGGATCATTTTAAGAAGGATCAGGTGCAGTGCCCCTTGCATTTGATCGTGGGGTGTGCCATCCGTATATTTGGTAGTGGCCCCTGAATGTAGCAACCCTGATCCTCAGCCTGTACCCCCAGAAACCCCTCTCTAGTCCCATCAGTTCGGTTGTCTGATCCTTTAGCATTGGCCGGGACCTATTCTCTACTCATCCTTTGGGAGGGCCAGGCAACGGCGGACCAGTTCTGCGCGGAAGGCAGCTCGCCTGGGCGGCTGGGGATCCGTCCTTCACGTCTCTTCCCAGCTCAGCGGGCAGACATACCGTCTTGGCAGCTTGAAATGGGCAATATGGGAGTATTTACACGATGGAAACTGGCAAACATTACAAGTCAGGGCTTTCTTTCCCCCGGAGAGTCGGCTGTAACACACTGCCCGGCACACCACCGGCTGGCCACCCTCTCCTTGTTCATCTATTGGCTTGGCTGGCTCCTTCTAATCTCTACATTTCAGCTCGGATGCCAGCTCTTCAAAGAGACCTTTTATCTGAAGTTATCCCCTCCCCTGGTCACTTTCTCATGTATCACCCGTTTCCTCCTTCCGAGCGCTTTGATCCGTAGCGACGTTGTGCGTGTGTTTCACGTGCTGGCCTATTGTTCACTTTCCTCAGTAGAAATTTCGCCGTGTGGGCTGCTGAACGCCCCACGCCTCGTGCAGGCCTAGGCACATAACTGGTGCTCAAGAAAGATCTTTCTGACGAGTGAATAAAAAAAATACGCGCTTCCGGCAGCTCAGGCGTCAGATACACGAGGCGTGATCGTCTGTCTACTTGTCTGTGCCTCCCGTACACTCTGGCTGCTTTCTGTGGCCTTCCCGGGACCTAACACGGAGGCTGGAACCTAGTAGACGCTCATTGAACTTTGTAGCGTGGATGCATGGGTACAGTAAGGAATGAGTCGGTGCGTTTCTGTTTCTCTGTCGCGCCCGGGGAACTCCGTCCTTTTACCTTCATCGGCAGCCTAAAGCCCCAGTGTTTCCGAGGCAGCGAGCTTCCAAGGAGGAGACGCTCCTCACCACCGGACTGCAGGAAAGACTGGGGTGCGGGGGGGGGGGGCATCAGGTTATCTCATCCAACCCGTATTTTTCTCCTGACTGGGTCACAGAGATTTATTATGTCCCCCTGGGCAAGTCACCAAACAGGAATGAGCGAGGTCCTCTCCAGCGGGCTGCGGCGGTGATAGCTTTCCCTGCACGGATGAATGGCTGTAAGCCACCTTTGCCCCAGCCTCCTGGAGAAGGCAAAAGAAGTTTTCTAAATGTTTTCCTGCCACATGGATCACTGAATTATGCATGAGGCCAAACCCCGGGAACAGCAAATCGTTGTGGGATGGAGGGGAGGGTGCGTCCAGAAAGGGAAATCGAAGCCTTACCTGCCTGCTCCTGGGGACGGGCGCCCTCAATTGATAATTAGTGTTATATTATCCCACATCTTTAATAGATTATTGATGCCTTTGGCGGCGATATAATCCTGGTGTCAAGAGTAATTCTTTCTTCCTAGTATGTGGTACTTACTACTCTCAGCAGAGTGGCTTGGACACGGGGCCTGGCTGATCCAGCTCCATCAATTCAGCCCAGGACTTGTGGGCATGGACACACTGGATGGAAGAAAGGTGTATCTTGCTGATCTGCCTCCAACGCAGGAGAGGCCGGGAGCTTGGTGGGTCTAGTGGAGATCTAGCTTCGGACGTCGGCTCCCCTCATCCTCCTTGATGGGAGATGCCAGATATCCAGCTGCCACGGTCTCACCGCTCGCTATGGGACCGTACCGCCTGCCGACGGTGACCGGTGTGGCTCCCGGCCACCGCACTGGGATTGCTCTTCTTCGTCTCAGTTCGCACCGTACCTTCTAGATGGATTTTATCCCTTTTTCTGGTTTCTCTTTCCCCATAGGCAGGACTGCCTCTGGACCAGAGGTCTCCACGCATTTCAAAGGTAGAAGACTCTCTAAATACCCAAAATTAGATAATTAAGAGTGGAATGGGGGGCACTTGGGCGGCTCAGTCGGTTGAGCGTCCGGCTTCGGCTCAGGTCATGATCTCACGGTTCATGGGTTCAAGCCTCACATCAGACTCTGTGCTGACAGCTAGCCCAGAGCCTGGAGCCTGCTTCAGATTCTGTGTCTCCCTCTCTCTCTGACCCTCCCCTGCTCATTCTGCCTCTCTTTGTCCCTCAAAAATAAATTTTAAAAAAACATTAAAAAAATTAAAAAAACAAAAAGAGTGGAATGGGTATGGGGCCAGTCTTTGGAAGTGGATCCTGGCTAGATCGCAAAATCCCTGCATTCAGCAGCCATGGCCATTGAGGTCAGCTGTTGTAGCTCAAGAGATCCCAGCCAACTTCTGAACGGAGCTGAGGAACAGCCACCCACAAGTCTACCAGCCAGGGCTTCATATCATTCAGGAAAACACGATCTTACAATAAGAGATTCTTTTTCCTGGAAAGCTCACAACCTTCCCTCTCTCCTCCTGATGGGGGAATGACGATTGGTATTGAAATACAAATCAGTCGAGCAATCAGTAAAGACTCGGGTCCTGGATTGGTCATTTAGAAGCTATGTGACCTTGTTTAATCCATTTCACCCCCCTGCACCTCATTTTCTCCATCAGTAAAATGGAGAGAATTATAAACTCCGTGTACTCTCCGCAGAGTTTTGTGAGGAACAAATAAAATGACATGCTACATCGAAGGGGCCGCGAGCAGCCAAGTGCTGTACGAATCCCAGGGGACGTTTGAGCTGCCAGTGCCCTTCCTTCTCCTAAGAACAGAGGCCCCATCTTCTCACAACAAGCCTTGTGGTTGGAAGAAAAGCTGCCATGTTGTCACTCCGTGTGTGGGAATCTGAGCGAAGCCGGGTCAGTCATGGTGACCCTCACCTGTGGCTGTCACAGTTGGTTGGGATGGCTCTGCAAGGGACGTTCCGAGCCCTTCCCCAGGGCTTAGATCTTGCCATGCAAAAAGAGTATGAGGCAGTGCCCCCCCCGGGTGTGGAAGCTGTTGGATGAGGACAGAGATGGTTGGTCGCTCTGTTCCCTAATGTGTGGAAGAGGTATAACCACTGGGAGAGAAAATGAAGAGGGAACACTCCAAGGGGACAGAATGCACGGACACGGTGACAGTATATCCGGCTCGGGTTTTCTTGTGGGTCCAAACGCATTTCCTCTTCATGGCTTGGGATGATAGCATGTCAGTCCCTTCCCAGGACGTCCTCTTTTTTTTTTTTTTAAACATTTTATTTTATTTTTTGAGAGACAGAGACAGAGCATGAGCAGGGGAGGGGCAGAGAGAGAGGGAGTCTCAGAATCTGAAGCAGGCTCCAGGCTCTGAGTTGTCAGCACAGAGCCCAATGTGGGGCTCGAACCCACAACAGTGAGATCAAGACCTGAGCCGAAGTCAGACGTGCAACCCACTGAGCCCCCCCAGGCGCCCTGGGTACAGTCCTCTTTTTGGCTAAGCCAGTCTTCTGTCACTTGGAACCCAAAGAGGCTCAATGGAGGGGCCACCATTCATTATTCTGGCCCCCTGGCTCCTAGCTGGGCTTGGATCTTGCACTCTGAGCTCTCCCCCTCTCACACAGAACTCCTTCCCCGGGGTCTTCTCACTTTGCCTTGCCCTTTGTTCATTCTACAAACAATTAATGAGCTTCCCCCAAGTGCCAGGCACCCGCCTTGGTTCCGCACGTACTGCAAGGGAGGGAGTCATCTGAGGGAACTCACGCAGGTACCACAGAGGCACCCCGACAACAGGTGGAGTCCAAGTACTTACACAGACGCTCTTGATTATTTATTCTGTTTTTCTGTAGAATGTATCTGTGTAGGATTCTTCAAATCCTTCATGGAATAGGGCAGGTTACAACTCACTAAAAACGGCTGAGTGTCAACTGGCGGCTGGGAACAATTGGGAAAAAAGGCATGACTCTGCCCTTGAAATGCATATAGTCTTGGTGAGCAAACAATGCAAACTAGAGAAGAAGTCAGGAAAAAAAAATACACCGGAAAATGTATGGGGCACAGGTTATAAAGTTTCAAGCAATGAGAGAAGGAAAGTATTTGATAGACTAGGATGTTAGGGTAGATGGGATGCAGGGTAAAACCTGGTAGAATTATTATTAGGGCCCATCTAGTATTTAATTTTTTTAAATTAGCTGTCATCACTTGGAAATCGGATTTCATATCTTTTAAAAAAGAGCTGGGTTTCGGGTTTCTTTTGATCAATTTGGAGATTTGAGAATTCCCACCTGACAATGACCAGCTGGAACTAGGTAGCCGCCACCCTCTCGAGGCTGGGCAGTCCTGCTCCGGGCCTCACCACCTGGCCGGCCTGGTACATCTGGTTTCCTCAGCCTGGTTCCCAAAGGCGGCTGGGTTTGCCACCCAAGACCCAAGCTGAAGCTCAAAGTGCCCCAGCTCCCCCAGAAGCCTCGAAGGAGGGACTTTAGGGTCAACACGTACCTAAAGGTTGATGCCCACCCTGAACAGGCACCCAACTAGGCGTTTTTTAAAGCTTCATTGACCAAGGCACCCAGTGCCAACTGGCATTTACCCAACTGGCCACCAGGTGAACTGGAGCCGGGGAAAGTCAGACGGGAGCCCTCATCAAGCCACGGCTATCAGACACCCCTTTCCGAGCCTCCGACCTGCTTTCAGAACCTCCCCCCCCTCCTCCTCTTCTTCAGGTCCACAGTTTTGCACTCTGTTGCATTTGAATGCGGATGCTACGGAATGAAAATCCTTTGGGGGCTGCACCTGCGGGAGCGCGCAGAAGTGTTTAGGAATCCCTAAGGAAGCTGGATGCAGAGCCCAAGGGCCCCAGCAGAGCGCCCGCAGGCACGCCCTCCACAGTCTGATCTCACGCGGGAAGCTGTGTTTGAGGCAGTGCTCCTCACAACGCCGAGTGCTGTCGAACCCACTTGCCCACAGCAGAAGAAAATGCAGAAGAGGCTGGCTGGGCAAGGAGAGAAGTCACCCAGGAAAGGGCCCAGGAAAGGGCTCTGGGGGCGTGTGGGAGGTGCTGCCACCCTCTGGCTGGGTGCGGCATCACACCCTGCTGAACCAGGCAGGCACCCCCTCGCTTCCTTGGGGGCCTCCCTGTCTCCAAACCTCCCTGAGGTCCCAGAATTGCAGGCGAGTCCGGACTGGCTTGGCTTTTATTTGGGTCCTCAGTCAGAGATGTGTTTGCTCGGCTTCTGGTTTCCTAAGAAACTTCTCTTGGGCACACCCAGACCCTCTCCAGCCGCGGCTGAGGAACCACGCAGCATGTAGCGGTGGCTGATCTGCTTCTTCCTGTTAGGCATTCAGCCCACGGATGACAAAGACTTCGGCAAATGCTAGCAATCAGAACCCCGCTCTTCACAGACATAAACGAGCCGGTACATAGGTCTCCCCAGTAATGACAGTCTACATGCATTAGCATATATTTCCTTGAGAAGAGAACTATCGGAGAACGTCCCTGAAAGCAATTCATTCTATTTACAGCTTTTCTGAGGCCCCCGAGAGGGAAGCATCTTGGAGCACTGCAGACTCCACGCTGAAAATAGGGAAAAACATTCAATTTGGAGACAATTTTACCTCGATTTATCTTTTTTCCCCCTCTGTGTGTCAGCCCACCGCTTCTGCTCCTCCCCTTACCTGAAGGCAGGCCTCCCCATGACTCCTCCTGGGGCCGCGATGGCGGCAGGAGGGGTGCAGGCTCCCCAGAGTGTGGCCAGAGGGAGGCCGAGAGGCAGGACACCCCATCTTCCCTCCTGGTGGGAACCCCCACTCCCAGACCGGAGGGAGGCGGAGACAGAGGCTGCGGCTGCCGAGCGCGGCGTTATCACCACGACACACACATTGTTCTCCAGGAGGTGACTGCGGCTCTGTACAACAGTGACAATATGAACGCCGTGTCCTAGTACCCCATCCTCTGGCCTAATAATAAGATTTTGTAACCATGTCAACAGCAAGAGAAAGGGAGCGAGGAAGTATCCCTTTGATTACATAAAACGCCCAGATATCAGTACACCTGGCGCACCGCTCGGCTCACATGGACGGGGGTCCATGACGGCACCCCTCGCCTCTTCCGCAAAGCCGCGGGCAGACCCACGGTCACAGCGAGGGACGCAGTAAATGCCCCCTGTGTGCCCACAACCGCGCTCCAAGGGGCAGTGAGCCGGATAAACAGGATAAATGTTAGAATACATTTTCCGCTCGTGAAAGAAGTTGACAAGTAAGTCACAGATGAGCCTCTCCCATGCGTGGGTTGTAAATACTCCGGTCACAGAGTCAGGAGAGAGAAGCGGGGGTCCTCCCCCTGCCCTGGGCCTCTCTGAGCGTCCTGCTTCTCGATGTTATAATATGGGGGTGGTAACACTTAGTCCTCTGTGCCTGCACACAGTTCTTGTTGGGATGGAGGAAAAAATGCCGCGGTTTCCAAATCAATAGCGGAATCCTTTTTAGAAAGAACCCTTGTATGTGCAAGTCCAAGATAAACACGGATAATAGGGGAACTGCTGGGTTTGGATGGGTGTAGGGCTCCCCCACCGACGCAGCCTCTCCTCGGCCCCCTGCCGCGCTCTGCCGCCTGACCCGGGAATACGCTATCGCTCTGAGACGTGTGGCTCGAAGACCAGTGAGGAAGTGCTCTGAAATGGTGTGTTATTATTTTTATTAATCATACAGACTGGCCGCTGATGGAGGTAATTGTAGGAACGGGGAGGTCGGTGTGAGCCGAAGTGTTAAAGAGCAGGAGGACATGCACTGATCCTTTGAGAGCAGCGAGTTTCTGGCCGGCAGAGGGGAGCGGGGAGGAGATGGTGGCCTGGAGGCGAGCAGAGGCGGGGAGGCGGGCGACCCCGTGCCCTGCAGGCAGGAGAGCAGAGCGAAGCACGTGTGCAGGGTGCTGGGGTGTGGGCTGGTGAAGGCCGGAGCAGGTCCGATGGGACGCCCCAACCAGGAAGGAGCAGGCTCGGCGCACAGGCAGGGGGTCCAGCTGTCTGACTCTAGTTGGGCTAATTCATGGCCTTGAACCCTCTTTGTTAGTTGGGGTCCCATGTCCCGCATGAAGGCCCGTTGGCCCTACTGATGACCATCCTTCGCTCTGGACCCTGGTTTCCTAGTCAGAGCTCCCCGTGTCCTGCCCTCCTCTGCCGCGGACTGACTTGTGTGCTGGGGTCGGTCCCCAGCCTCCTGGAAGCACCTTCCGGAAGGTCAGTGGACGCAGGCGTTCAGGTGTCCCCAGACCCCCAGGTGCCGTCGGCCACATCGCCCCCGTTAGGACCCTGTGCCTGGGGGGACGTCCCTGCCTCGCCGTCCCCCACTGCATCCCTTCAGCCACAGGATGAGTGACCTTCCCTGCGCGTCTCAGAACACCTTGTTGTCTTGTCCTCTTTGAAATGCCTGACAGCAGCAAATGCTCGGGTCTAAAAGCAAAATAATGAAATCAAATGAAAGCTCCCCAATTTCTCAGCCACTTGTCCTTGGTCCGGTGCGGTGCACGACATGCATTATTCAGACAGGAGCAGCTGCGTTCCCTGAAGCAGAAATTCTGTTTTCCTGGTGCCAATCTGGAAGGGTGGCCGGGGGGCCTGCCCAGGAGCCTGTGGGGGCTCAGGGGCTGAGGGATGGTCCGGTGTTCGTACCGGATCCAACGAGGTCATCAAAGTAGCTTCTGTCTGCTGCCCCGGTACAGGGAGGGTCACCTTGGCGAGCCCCATGCGAGAGGCGGGGAAGTCCAGAGGCGTAAGGCAGACGTGAAGGAAGCAGGCAGGAGAGATGAAAGGGGTGAATGGAGGGACTCGCAGCCGCACAGAGGTCCCCCAGAGAGGTGGCCCACTCTGGGAGTCACCAGGCACGTGAAATGAATAGAGCGCGGTGTCTCCTAAATAGATACTGTCTACAGCGGGAGGGCATCAGTGCCCACTGCAGTGGATCCTATTGTCATTTCAGATATTTATTCTCTTCCCATAAGACCATTTGCTCCTTTGCCCGTGTACCTCTGACTCGCTGTGGCCTTTAGAACATGAAATGCATTTTAGCCACCCTCTCAGCTCTGTGTGCCATCCGCCATTGTCAGGTTTGACCATCCGACTGACTTTGATGTTAGTTCAGAGGCTCTCAGAAATGGGGGAGGGCCAGCCAGCTCCCTGACTTGCTGCCTTCTACTGTCAGAAGAGCCAGTCCCAAATTAGGGGCTGCCATGGCAGCCTCAGTCCTGGAAAGAGGAGACACGTGGAATGTATCCGCAGCTGCCGACATGTTCCGTGAACAAGATATAGATGCTTGTGGTTATAAGCCGCTACGATTTTAGGGGTTGTTTGTTACCATAGCAAAGCTGGCTAATATAGTTAACGTCAATCAATGATGAGGAAATTAATCACGTCTGCCTTGAGTTAAGCTTTTTTAAACTTGATTTGTTTATTTAATTGATTGTTGTCATCTTCACTTGGGGTGAATAGCATTGATAAATAAGAGGGGTTGTTTGTTTTAATGAATCCACAGAAGAATGCTGTTGATTTGTTCAGAATTCACATATTCACATATTAAGATTTGACAAGTCCTGAGGCTGGGCTTCTAGCTGGATTTCCCTTTATTTGTGGTTGACAAGGGTCTAAACAAGGTGTGTAATGATCCATTGCCTGCTCTGAACCTGGTGAGAGGGCATTACCACCAACCTCCCCCCCCGGCGTGATGATCCCGCCTCTTTGGGAGGTGATTAGGTCGGAAGTGCGGAGCCTTCATCAATGGGATTCGTGCCCTTCTAGAAGAGAGATCCAAGCACTCCCTCACCCTTCCCACCATCGGAGGACCTGGCGAGAGGAAGGCCATCAACTGAACCAGAAAGTGGGCTCTCACCAGACACCAAACCTGCTGACACCTTGACCGTGGACTTCCCAGCTTCCAGAACTGTGAAAAATCAAATCCTGCTGTTTATAAGCTATCCAGTCCGTGATATTCTGTTACAGCAGCCTGAAGGGTCAACACACTTGTTATGTGTCTTTGGAGGGTTTGCCAAGGACACAGAGCCGGTAAGGAGCCCGTCAAGATTGAACCTGCTCTCCTCACTCTTGGCCCAGGGTTCTCTTCACATCCCCAAGCTCCAAGGATGGAAAGTGCTCCATGTCAGGCCACCATTTAGGACTTAACTTTCCGGAAGACCAGGAACGTGGGTTCACGGGCTACTCATGGAAGATGGGTCAGAAGGCAAGATCCTTTATCCTTTACACGTTTGCATATGACTTTCATTTTATCCTCAGACGTAAATTCCCTTGTATTATACCCCTAAAATGAAAAGTCCCAAACGCCAGGAGACTCTGAACTCTAGGAAGGGACTCTAGCTTTCGGGAAGAGACCTCTGTGTGCTCTTAGAAGGGATGCGTTCATGGAATTACGAGTAGGTACCTCTTCAAGAAAGCTGGTCTCCGAGGGGGGCTGTGCTCTTTGAAGCACATCCCTATGTCAGTTCTCCGTGAGTGGCAAGAGTCTTGCTAACAATCACGAGAATAATAATATTAATAATTAAATAATAGCTTCAGTGTCAATAAGTATTTTCCAAAATGCTTTCATATGAATTGTCTGTCTGCTGCCAGGGAAGGCCTCCAAGAGCCACTTGAATTTACCCTGTAATCACTGCTGGCTGCCATCTGCCTGGGGCTCACTGATTCCAGGAGTCACGATGTGGGATCCGCTCGCTCTGCTGCCGCACGGACGGGCAGAGGCGAGCAGGCGGGCCGTAACGAGGGAGCCGTTTCAAGGGTAGACGTGCCCGCTTCTGCTTTCCCATTCTTGTTCCGAAAGCTCGAGAGACTCTTTCTACGAGCCCGGAAGTGGGGGGCTGGATAAAAGAAACTACCGGGACAAATCCCGTCAAGGCCTGGGAATCGGGCACCTTCCCTCAGCGTGCTGGCAACATTGTCCTGGTCCTGCCGCATGAAGTCGGAGACACCCCATCCTGGCCCAAGACCATCTCCAGCCGTCTCAGATAGAAGCCAGTTTCGGGGGAGTCTGCTGGGTCTGGATCTGGCTGGCTCTCATGAGTCACCTCGTGCCTTTTCTGCCTCCAAAAAGAACAGCCCCTCAATGGCCTGGGCAGCCCGGCCATTCTTGAAGAGACTCCTTCCTACTCCTTGTACCTTCAGTTGCCTGTACTATACACCTGTCCAGTGCCCTTGGCTTCTTTTGGGAAGACGGAGAGAAAGGATAGTACTTTGCGGTTTACTCATAGTTTGCACTCATACAGTTTCAGCCCTACGCGCCGGCTCCTGTGCACCCACTCCTTGCTCCCTGGCCAGTGAATTACAAGCACTCTCCTTAAAGGCAAAGGAGTCTGGAGAACTGAGCATGCACCCCTTCCTACCACTGAGGAAAAGGACCCAGCACCCAACAACCAGCCGTGGCATGGCCCCCTCCCTGCCAGGGTCAGCACGATCCCCTGCAGACTGGCCTCGGGTCCTGTGGAGGGAAGGGTTTGGGAATGGACTTGACAATGGCCAGATTGACCTCCTCTATGCAAAGGAGAGGGAGATGGGAGGGCCGTCTGGCTTTCCCAGGGAGCTTTCTGAATCCCAGTGTGCTGCCGGGACCTAAGGGACCCAGAGTCTGCTGGCTAGCCACGAGGCTTCTAGTCCTGTCCCCGAATCTGGTCTGGGAGTCCAGCCTTTGTCCTGCACGCCCCGGGAAGAGAGAGACTGGGGGTATGCTCACCCCCTGAGTTCGTCACCCCGACACTTACATCCTCCATCATCTCCACCGGCCGCCATGCTGGACAGCGTAAAAAGGCCTTCTCTCTGGGGGGGTTTGGTTCCTTTTCTGTGTACGCGGCTTTGAGGCCAAGCAAGGAACTACACACAGACCTTGCTTCTGAATGCCTCCAATTCCAAATGATCCGGCGTACCCTGAGGGCCCGCCCCTGGCCCACCTTCTCGTTTCCCTCCCATCCTGGGGAGAAAGGCAGGTGGCAGCCTGTTCTAGTGGCCTCCTCTGGGGACCCTCGGCCCTGCCTGCCCATTTCCAGAGCCCTCTCCGGAGGCTTCCTTATGCACGATCTCAGTGCCTCAGGCTCCCTGACCCGCCCCTTTCACCACAGCTGATGGACCAGAAGGGGCCTCCGAGCCTGATGTCACTGCCTCTTGCCTGCCGGGGGCCTGTGCGGTCAGCAGGCTCCTGACCCTTCCAAGCTGGCCCGTCCTGGACGGTGACTAACCAGACAAGTCAGATTGTCCCTCAGAAGCCTGAATGTGAGAGGTACAAAGAACGGGCTGTTGAGTGCACTGGGGGCAGCAGGAGCGGCACCAAGAGTGGCTGGGTGACCTGGGGCAGTGCGGTGCCCCCTCCCGCAGGGGGGACCCCGTGGCCGAGGCCCAGAAGCTTGGTGGGCTCCCGGGGGACTCGTAAGGCGGAATTCCTGTGTCCTTGCAACAATCTCAGGAGCCTGAGCATGTTTTCTTTTTCTAGAACCTACAAGAATGTAACTTGAGCAGAGGACACACTCAAGACAACCCGCTTTAAAAGGTAAGCAAAGCGTTGAGCAGAGGCTCCTTGGCCCGCGTGACATCCTCGGCTGTGTCTGGACCTGCTGCTGGAGACAGCACTCCCTGGGGGCTGGAGGGCTCTGGGGGAAGATGTCCTGCTGCCTGGGGGCTGGGGGGGGGGGTGGCTCAGGGAGGGGCGAGCGGAAAGTCTCCCCTCCGAGAAGGCACGCTTTTCCTGTTTTCCAAATACCCTGAGCAGAGGAAGGGGAGAGACGGGAGAGCAAGATGGTGGTGGTAATGGTGGGGCCTAGGGTGGGGAGGTGAGTGGGAAAAGGGGATGGGACCCCAGGCTCCCCAGGTCTCCGGGTCCTGCCCAGGCCCAGGCAGAGGGGAGATAAATGGAATGAGGGCCCCTTGTCTGGGCTGTCCCTCTTGCCTCTGATTCTGGCTTCCTGTCTGATGTCCTCACTTCACCCCCTCTGCAGCCCAAGCCCGAGCTGAGCCTCCCTAACCCACGGGGGAGAAACTAGCGCTGTGTGTCCAAAGCCCAGCGTGCCTGCAGACGAGAGACAGATGGCCTTGGAAGCCTTCCTCCTTCAGGAAGCCCTCTCTGCTTCAGCCCAGAGGCACCCAGTCTTTGATCTGAGCACCACCACCAGGGAAGGTGAGAGTTGGATTGGGCGACTGAGTACCAGGACGTCAGGACCCATGCCCGCCTTGTTCATGGACAAACCCTGAGTGCCCTGCAGGGCTCTCGGCCCAGAGCAGGGGCTCCCTCAGGAGTCACTGAATGAATGAATGAATGAACAAATTCATACTCTCCTTTTTTCAAAGTCAAAATATTCTTATTTCAAATGAAATGCTTTCTCGCTGCCAATATGCAAAAACAGAGCAATGAGCTGTGATGGCGAGATGGGGGGCGGGGCTCGGGACGCTGCATCGGGGCTCCCCCCTCTGCTCTTCTGCAAGGGTCCCTAAGGAGTGTTCGCATCCTCTGAAATTCAGAGGGAAATGCCTCTCATTTTCCTCATGAAGAAGCAGGCCCCCAAGGAAAAGGGGCTCGTCTGAGCCTGAACCGGCGCACCCCGGTCTCCTGACTCCCGGTTCCTGTGGATGTGCTCTGTGGAGACTGTATCAACTCACCACACGGGGTGCACAGCAAACGCCCGGGGAACCAAGAGCCGGGAGGGAGGGGCTTGTCGATTCCCAGGCTTTGCGCCGCCTGACTAGAGTCACGGGCGAGGAAGGATGCGGCACCAAAATAAAATGTATTGTATTTAAATATTCCCCAAGTCATTTTGTGTATTTAAGTCTTAATTCATCTCCTCTAAATCTCTCCCCGCCACATGAATGTGACGGCTTTGACAGAAAGATGAATAACATTATTAAAGGGGCTCGTGAGCAAATTTCACTCATAAAAATCTCCCATTCACTCGCACGCCTTGCTGTTCCCACTCGGTGTTCTGTTCCCACTCACCTCCCGGGTCCACGTGCCTCTGGGCCTCAGGCTGCTGCTGGAGGCTGGTCAACGGGAGGTTCAGAGGATGGAGGTGTGAATGCATTTCAAACCCAAAGCTTCCCCTTTTGGTTGAAAAATGCATCATTGGAGCCAAACCCCAGGCTTCCCATGGTGGGGGGGGGGATCGGTCATGGAATGCGGAGCAAATATGGCAAATGACCAGGAGGGTGTCCTCCTGGGGGACGCATGTCTCAGGAGGAGAGGGACCCTCATTACCAAAGTCGCCTCTGGGGGTGCTGCCAGACTGACACGTTTCAACATGCTGGCCCCTGCCCAGCCCGAGGCGGCTCTGGAACCTTCCATCGCGTCCGGTCCTCCTCCTGGAGCCCTGCTCACCCCGCTGGCGGGGGATTTATGTCCGTCTTTGCCAAGCCGCCCTAATGGGCTGCTTCCAGGATGGGCGCGGAGTGCGTGGTGTTCATCTCCCCGACGTCGCAGCCTTCTCCTTCAAACCGTTGCTCATGTCAACAGCAGGTTTTTGGCTGGGCCTGGCTGCTCCATCAGTGGGACTCCCCCAGGGAAGGACCTTACAGGGACCACGGGCCCCTCCTCCGCAGACCCTCCCTCAAACACCAGCTCTTCCTCATCTGGAGAAACTCTCCTGTTAGGTCATCTGCAGCCAGGAAGCCAACCCCAGAACCCCCACAGGCCACCTCTGACCTGTCATCTCCTATCTGATGTGAAATCGTCCATTGGTGTGGTGACCAGGCCTGTAGCTGTTCTGGGCCACAGATGATACTGGTTTTCTCAGGAGCCCAACGCCCAGTGGAGTGCCTGCCTCGTCATTGGTACTCAGTGATGTCTGATGGACTAAGTCCTTCAATCGTGCGGCAGATACAACCTCTTTGGGAAACTGTTTGGCGGAATCTACTGGAAGCTGAGCGTATCTGTGCTCTGTGACGCGCCTGGGTACATACCCACTCGAAACGAGGGCTCGTGTCTACTCAGACACACACGAGGATGTTCGTGGCGACAGTATTTCTGATAGACCCAAACGAAGAACAACCACCAACAGTAGATGGACAGATAAACTGTAGCATATCTACAGGATGATTGCACGGCTGTGGGGTCGGGCAGCAGGGCTACAGGATGAGGTAGTGTTCAAACAACACGGGTCAACCTCACTGACGGACTGTGAGTCCACGGAAGCCAGGAGTATATATGTGTGCTTACACTGGTACGAAGACCCAAGACAGGCACGCCCTAACTATGCAGTTTGGAGGTTGGGGTAATGGTTATCGTTGCGGGGCGGCTGGCCGTGGTCCACGGAGGGACAGGAGACACAGGAGGGCTTCTGGGATGTTGGAAGTCTTCTCAGTCTTGATCTGGGTGATGGCTACACTCTGTATATACATTTTGCTGGGCTGTGCTCATATTATCTGTAACCTTTACTGCCTGCAAATTAAACCTTATTAAAATGGTAAAGAAAATATGGCGTGTTTCCCAATCTTTTCTGCATTAAAAATCTGTGCCTTGAAGTATTCTCATTTCATCTTCTACCTATCCCAATCCATGCGATATTATTACATTGGGCTTCTTCTGTTTTATATTACAAAAACAACTGGCATATTGAATATGCATTTTCTAAGTACAGAAAATCATGCCCCCCCCAAGAAATATTAAACATATCATTTCCCCTTGCCCCATACCCTGAGTGAAAAATCACCACATTAATATAAATTTGCTCTGGGGCACCTGGGTGGCTCAGTCGGTTAAGCATCTGACTCTTGATTTCAGCTCAGGTCATGGTCTCATGGTTCGTGAGTTCCCTGACAGCATGGAGCCTGCTTGGGATTCTCTCTTTCTCTCTCTCTGCCCCTTCCCTGCTTGTGTGCATGCCCTCTCTCTCTCTGTCTCTCTGTCTCTCGCTCTCTTAAAATAAATAATTTAAAAAATAAATATATATTACATCACAGCACCAAAAAGATTCATTGTCTCCCAAGACCATATCTCATTCAAGTAAGATGAGAGGTAGAGAGGAGACTAGCAGGTCCTTAGGGGATGGGCTGTCTAGAGCGGAAGCAATAGGGGCTTATGTCCAAGAAACTCAACATTATTAAGAAGTCTGAATTCAAGGACTTTCCCAAGAGGACCAAAGAGTGTAGACCAACCGTTACTTTCTTTCAGCTTAATTTTCTGAAAACTAAGCCATACGTGCCCTGTAAATTTGGATGTGCTTGGGTCTATAGGGGGACTGACCATCTGAACCACTGGAGTCTGTTTGAATAAAGGGGGGTGGTCTGTGGGGAGGAGGAGGCAAGGTGTCAAAGCGGAGTCCAAAGGCAAAGCCTGGCCTCAGAGGTGAGAGTCAATCCATGTGGGTAAATATATAAATTGCCCACTCATTCAGCCCTTCTCACCAAGAGCATATACTAGAGTCCTAAGAAGACAACTGATGACACTTTTAACTAGTTGATAGAAGTATCAGGTCAGCTTTGATTGACCAAAAAAAATACAAACCATAATTGGAACTAGCTTGAGCGAAAAGGCGATCCATTACGAGAAAAGGGACGGGTCGTCAGGACTGTGTTTGTGTCTCAAGAACTCCCGGAAGGTGGGTCTTGAAGGCCGTCAGCGCTCACTCCTCACCCCTTTTTTCTATACGTGTATCACAGTCAGACCCAGCACGACTCTCCATTCTCAGTGCGGACAAGTGTGTTCTGTATGGCAGAAAACAGCTAAAAACACCTTCGGCCATAAAGCATCAGCTTGGTTGTGAAATTTAAAAATCTCAGCAAAGAACTCTGATTAGCCTAAGTCATTTCCTTGACCTAACAGCCGAGGCTGAAGAGGCTGACCATGTATATTAGAATCGTTGCTCTTTCTTAAAATTTATTTTAGTGTTTATTTATTTTTGAGAGACAGAGAGACAGAGAGACAGAGTGTGAGCGGAGGAGGGGCAGAGAGAGGGGGAGACACGGAGTCTGAAGCAGGCTCCAGGCTCGGAGCTGTCTGCACAGAGCCCGACGTGGGGCTCGAACCCACGAACGCGAGATCATGACCCGAGCCGAAGTCGGACACTTAACCGACTGAGCCCCCCAAGTGTCCCTGTTGCTCTTGTTTTAGATATGGGAGTGGGAGGTGCTGGGTTCTAGGGAAAGGGCAGTGCCCTGAAAGGTAGGACTGGACAGACCATACCACAAATAACCTCCATAAGGATATTGGAAAGTAGGTGGCACTTCCCGTCTTCTTCAGGTGGAGTCAGAATGAGATAAACAGTGTTTTCTCCTAACACTGTGACCGGACTGGGCCTACTTCTGGTTGGACATGCTCACTCCTGTTCTAGTGAGAGTCT
The DNA here is from genome assembly GCA_004023845.1 of Helogale parvula. NCBI lineage: Eukaryota > Metazoa > Chordata > Mammalia > Carnivora > Herpestidae > Helogale > Helogale parvula. The sequence goes on along the minus strand of PJEM01004389.1, from coordinate 9,027 downwards.
GATCTTGTCTGGGCCCCCGGTTCTTTGGTCTGTCTGCCATTTTGCACCATTATACCTCATTTTTGTTTTGTTTTGTTTTGTTTTGCTTTGGCAGTTTCTGCCTGGCCCTAGTCTTCATTTACCTAAGGACAGTCCTTGGTTCTTAGACCTTCCAGTTCAAACCCAGTGGCATGATGGCAGAAACTTCTTTGCACGTTGGTTAATTACTGAACCCATCTTGATTAAGTGAGCTGTTTCTTCTTGGGTAAACCATCTAACTTCTCTGAGTCTTATTTATCTTTATGTAGTAATCAAATAATATTAATATAAAATTCCACCTGCCCTAGGGGATCAATTCTATGAAATAAGCATATTATTATAGTGCTTTACTAACATTTGGAGAAACTGGGGCTCAAAGAAATGGACAAGTTGTCCAAAGGGATAGATACCCACAGTAAGTGGTAGCAGGTGTGGGATTTAAATTCACGTCTTCTGATTGCAAATCCTGTTCTTGCCAAAAGACAGGGTGTTAGGCCAACAAGGTAGCTTTGAAGGTGCCTTCTAGATGTAAAATCTACGATTCTGCGGAATATTGACAGTCATCTTAGCTGGTGTTTACTCAGTGTTTGTACTGTTGTAAGTACTCTAAGCGTATAGCTCACTTTGTTCACATACTAACGGCATGAGGTACATGCTATTATTATTCCTACGATGCCCATGAGGACACCAAATCTTAAGGAGTCAATTACCTTGGGCAAGGCCACACACGTAGATGGCCGATCTAGCATTCCAACCCAGACCTTCTGTCTCCAGGGCTTAAACTCTGAATCCCTGCTGCCTCCAAAGATGACAAGAAGTGGACAAAGGAAGGCTCGCTTCAGAACTCTCCAAACAGTGGGTACTGTCGGCTCCCGAGCCCCCAGGATTGCACAGCCCCGCCTCCTTGCAGAATGGACAAGTCCTGCCAGTGGGAACCGGGAAAGGGCGCGATCCTGGTGCACTACATGCCTCTGACCACTAGGGCGGCGTAATGGGTGCAGCATGAAATGAAGGGGGGAGGTATTTGTGCGGCACACGGCGAGGCATGAACCCGTGAGTGGAGCATGGGCCCTGGGTTCTGATGTGTTCCGAATACTTGCTGTGTGTTTGATCTTGGGTCAGTCATGCGGCCTGGCTGAGCCTCGACTTCCCGGCTGTAAAATGGCTACTGCAACCCCTCCGTCCTGGGTCTCACATGAGGACTGTGTAAATAACACACCTGGAGACTCCGCGTACTACTGTGAGCACTCCATCTGGAGTTGCCGGAGACTCTTGGGGAAGGGTAAAAAGTAAATCCAAACTTCTCGGCCCTGGGGCTTTGTTTCAGGGAGTCTGCATTCCAGGTGGGGAAACAAGATTGACCACAGCAAAGCCAGGAGACAGCGTTTCCCGGGTACTCCAATGTGCTTTTCAGGACCCGCTAATGCCGCTCGGAACAGGGGCCGTTCCAGTCCGGTTGGGAGGAGCATCGGTGGGACCAGGTCGGAGCTATGACGTCGCCTGGTGGGCCTTGAACTCAGGGAGGGAATTCTCCTGGAGGAGATCAAGCCACTTGGCTTAAGGGAAGGACCTGGGTGAGAATTCCTGGTCCCTTATTGGCGCGTAGCAGGTGCTACAGTCTGACTTAGAGCCTGAGGGTAGAAGAAATACGTACACAGGCTCTTTGGCCAGGGCCTGGCACACAGCGGGCCCTCCCTCCCTGAGCGGTGGTTAGTGGTGGCCTCATACAGTGATGCCATGGGAACGGAGGGGAGGCTTCCTTAAGCCTCCAGGAAAGGCCCAGTGTCTGCTGCCTGGCACCCATCTGCTGGGAGGGTGGACCCTGCTGAGCCTTCCCTGGTGCCTGGATTGGAGACCCTAGGACAGTCTCTCCCTGCTGCACCCCACAAACGCGGGAGGCGTGCCAAACAGGTCACTAGAAGTTGCGCTGAAATCCGAGCCCATTGGGCTAGACCTTCGGCAGCTCACTCAACCTCTCTGAGCCTCAGGTTTTTATCTACAGAGAGAGGGGGTAGCTGTGACGGCTAAGGTGAGGATCTTCTGTGCAGGCGATGGTCAAGGTGAATCCCATTTGCCATGAATCTGGAGGGGTGGGCTTTCCTTACCTCCTTGCCTCTAACCCTCGCGCGTTTTGCCTTCGGGCCCTAAAGGGGACATTTTACTGCGGATACAGCATATTCTTGTTCAGGCCGCAGCCCCTGCAGCGCGCACACACACACACACACACACACACACACATGCACACACACACACAATGGCTGGCATGGAGAGCGGTAGCAGCAGGAGGGAATCCCCCCATCCTTTCTCCCCATGTCACTTTGTTCTGGCTGCACAGGCAACAAATTAAAACAAGACCCCCCCATCGCCCGGAGCCGCCCGGGCCTCCGCCACGGCCGCTCTAATAACAAGGCCCCCCGTCCGCCAGGCCCGGGAGCGGAGAGGCAGCGCGTTTTCACTGGCAGACAGAGACGTGGCTGGGAGCTTTCGCTGTGTTTACTTGGTGTGACTTTGGGACGAATATATGTTGTTTCTTGTCCTCTAAGTGCTTCATCAGAGATGGGGGGACGGGGGTGAAGGGGCTGTGGTGGGAAGAAAAGCAAAAGAGAAATTCGACTTCCCCAGGAAAACACACACACACGGTGAGCTCAGTCAATGCAGGCAGCGGCACACGGCAAAATTGAACTTTCCCTGCCTCACAGTGGTCTTTGAAAGCATTCAATTATCTGTCTGCACCTATAGAAAATGTTAGGGATTGCTTCCAGAAGCCTTTAAAAGGGTCTATACATAACAGAGGCTCACGCATGCTCTCAGCGGCGGGCAGAGAAACAACAATCTATTCATTTACCTTTGAAAAAGCCAAAAAGGTACAAATTCTGCCCAGAAATCAATCTCCCTCTCTCTTTTCTTTGTCTTTTGCCACATCCCTTCTCCCACCTCTCACCCCATCTCATGTTTATTTATTTCTTTAGCGGAGGCCACGAAACAGCCAAAGAAAGCGACGTTCATGCGGAGCAAAGGCACCGAGGTTTTTTGGATGGAAAGGCCTGCTCTGTTCCGGCGGAGGGGGAGCACCTCACCCCGGTTCCCTGCGGGCCTCGCACCCGAACTGAACGCACCGGTGGGACACCAGCCACACCCTTCCGTGGACGCCTCTTGGCTAGGCTCCAAACCAGTCTTTGAAGTAGACGGTGCTCCTCCCACTTCACAGATGTGCAAAGTGAGTCCCGAAGAGAGCACGCAGTTAGGAAGCGGGCAGGCTGGGCAGCTCGGGAAGGTCCCTGCCTCTCAGCCTGGGCCTCTCCCTAATTCTACCATGTCTCCCTAACTACATACACCCTGTTCTCTGTCCCTGGAACGGACACCGCAGGGGGCCCGGCAGGCACCTCGCAGAGCTGCCAAAAGCCACAAAAGGAAGGGATTTAGCAGACAGTGTTCATTGTGGTTGATGAAAATAAGGACAAGGGGCACCTGGGGGGCTCAGCCAGTTGAGCGTCTGACTTCAGCTCAGGTCATGAACTCGCAGTTCGTGAGTTCGAGCCCCACATCAGGTTCTCTGCTGTCAGTGCAGAGCCTGCTTCAGACCCTCTGTCCCCTCCCCCTCGCTGCCCCTCCCCCATTCATGTTCTTTTTCTCAGAAATGAATAAAACATTTAAAAAAAGAGAGAGAAAAGAATGACGATGAGGAGGAAGCAGATGAAGAGAATGAGGAAGTGCAGGACAGTAGCTGGGACGTAGGTGGTGGGCGCCCCCCCGCACGAATCCCAGCTTTGCCGCCCACCGCTGTGTGACTGGGCCAACAGTCACTCCACCTCTCTGTGCCTGCTTCCTTATGCGCAAAATCAAGCCAGGAGGCTGCGCCGGTGGGTTTTGGGTGGGGCTCAGTGGAGTAGCTAGAACTCCAAGGACCCCAGAGGTTACTGGGGAGGTGGGCAGAGCTCAAGAGCCTGCCTGGACCAGAGGAGCCCCCACCTCCTGAAAACCTCGTTCACGTATCATGACTGTGTGGTAGTTCATCAGAAGAAAGGGTCCTGCTGCTAACGAGGTGAGATCTAGAGGCTCTTCTTGCTAGAACATTCTGTGATGTGACGGTATCATGACATCCACAATCCCAGGAACCCATTTCCCGTCTCAGGGTCCCAGCATCCGTGAAGGCAGTGGCAGAACATGCTGGGTAAACAGCTCCTTAGCGGGGGAGGGACCCGCACACTCTCGTCACCACAAGGGTGACAGACTGGGAAGACGGAGCAGACAGCATGAATCTGAGACAGAGATCTTCGAGGAGAGCCGAAGGTCCAAGGCTTGGTAGGTCAGATGTGATGGTCAAGAGCAAAGGAGGTGTCCACAAATGGGTGACTGGAACCCCAGGACAGAAGGAGACCCAGGGAACCACATGGAAATGCAAACTGTCCAGGAGGGAGAAAGTAGGGGTGGGACCGTGGTTGTGCAAAGCACGGCCCCTGTCTCACCTCACGGGCAGGAAGAGTCTCATATGTTCAACCTGGGGACACGGGGTCCTGATGGACCAAGAGGTGGCTGTTAAGACGTGATAACAGAGGCGTTTCTCACCTGTGCCCCACTGTCCCCACATCTCTATGACAGGACCTGGGACAGGGCAAAGCATTTTCTGGGACCTAAGTGCGTTTCGTGAGCGTTAAATGAGCCCGTCAATCCCAGACCTCCTGGAGCACACGCAGCCCAGTGCCTCTGTGTGATCAAGAGTGTGATTTCAAACCACGAAAGTCCCGGTTTGCAGCATTTTGAAATCAGGAAACCTTGCAGGTAGGTTAGTCAACTTCTCTACCACCTAAAATCAGAGCTGGATTTGGGGGTCAGCTTGCATTTGGAAAATGCAGCTCAAAGAAATGGGATGGACAAGATGGGCCAATTCCCAAGACTGGGCCAACGCCTTGGGAATGACCAACAGGAAGCAATGCCCATAGTGTTGAGCTTAGTGTGTGTTATTTTTGCTCATATTAAATTCAGCTAGGTTGCTGGGTGGACCGACTGTGACCAATTCTGTTCCCATCTACAGGCCTCGAAGCGGCTTTGTTACACGACATTCACGTTTTCGGAGTTTTTATATCTCTTGGGTCTGGTGCATGAAGCACCAAGGATGCCTACAAGTAAGTATCATTAGTCCCACTTTAGAGATGAGTAAACTGAGATGCAGAAGACCAAATGCCCTCTTCGGGGTGATCAGTGAGTCCAGAGCAAAACCGGGGCTGGGGCCCAGTCTACAGAGCCGGGAGCTCCCTGGACTCAGCCTCCCCCAGACCAGACCACTCCTGCCAGCACCCCATCTGCTGAGCTTCCTCTTCTGACCTCCGGAAGTCTTGCCGACCCAAGGCACCCCCCCACCACCACCACCATCGGCACTGAAGGATTGAGGGTAAACGAGACAGTGACTTTCCGTGGCGTGTGACTTGTCGTCCAATTTGAAGAGCATTTTCTTGGCCAGCGTTCTAATCCCAATGCCTGAGTGATGCCCAGAGACCACATCGATCGGGATCCGGGAAATTCCGACCCGACCGCAGCACGTTGTAATGGCCTCTGCCCGGGTGACCTTCCCGCTGTCAGAAAATACATCTTTTCCGCAAGTCCCTGCCTGCAGACATCGCCCGCAGCCAGCTTAGCCCAGACAAAGGGCTTTGAAATGGTCCAGATAATGCGTCGAGGGGAAAACTGTTTTCCAAGTGTGTAATCCGTCCACTATTAACCTGCAGCTGTGGGAAGGGCCCGGCCTTGGGTTCCCTTCTACAGCCGGGGCCACTCCCGTCTTGTAAGCCAACACCTGACGCGTGGCAGCAGACAGGTGGCAGAGGCTCGTCCTGTTTCCTGAATGCTGATGGCCCCCCGGCTGCCCCGCTGACACCCGGCGGCCTGACCCGTCACAGCATTCCTCGTCCTCTACTTGGCTCGGCCGGAGAAGCTGTCCTGGTGGCCAGAGAGGTAGCGGACACGTCCCTGGCCATCTGGAGGTGTGTGCCCACTGCGGGCGCTGACACAGACGCATGGCCTCCTCCTTGGTGCCTTGGAAAGATGATCTGGGCTGCAGCCGACGGCACCGCAAGGCTGCGTGCCTTTGGGGAAAGCACTCCCCATCCTGGCCTTCACTTTTGCTGTCTGCAAAATGAAGGAACTGGACAAAGTAATCGACTCTGATCATCGGTTTTTGTTTTTGTTTTTTTTTTTTTCTGGATGTTTCTCTGTCTTGGGTTAAATGATGGGTAGAATTACAAAAGAAGAAGGAACGGGCACCTGGGTGGCTCAGTCACGTGAGTATCTAACTTTGACTCGGGTCATGGTCTCACAGTCCGTGGGTTTGAGCCCCGCGTCAGGCTCTGTGCTGACAGCTCAGAGCCTGGACCCTGCTTCGGATCCTGTGTCTCCCTCTCTCTCTGTCCCTCTCCAACTCTCTCGCTCTCTCTCTCTCTCTCTCAAAAAGAAGCATTAAAAAGTTTTTTAAAAAAAAGAGAAAGGAGGGGAAGAAGCATGAAGAGAAGGAAGAAGAGGAGAATGATAGAGGCCTGGGGTGAATTATCCGTTTTAAGCACCAAAATATGCGCGTATGGGGTGAGAAGAGAGAAGACCCTTGTGACTGTCCCCTTTCCTTTCCTTTTCTCTTTGTCAGTATTCTGGTCCTAGGAAGTTCCTGACCTCCCAGGAGCTAAGCTGAGGCTGGGTTTTTGAGGAAGCAGGGCCAAGGGAAGAGGGCTCAGACTGACCTGACGGTCACAGGTCGCTGGAGTGGGCTCAGCAGGCGGGCGTTGGGTCTGAGGAGCATGAAGAGAAGGAGGCAGGGGCGGAAGGACATGGGTCAGAACCAGAGCACAGGTTCACAGGGCAGCAGGTGGAAGAGTCTGGGGAGGCGGCATCAGAGAGATTTCCAGAAGCAACAGGGGACAAGGGGTGGGCTCTGCAAGACAAAGGGTGAGTTCTTCTGGAAGGCTACGGGCGGGGGAGGAGCTAAGCTCAATGTCAAACCAATTCAATGGCCATAGTTTCCGAGGAGTGACTTGTATCCCCTGGCCAACGTGCACTATTACCCAGCTGAGGTCTGGTGTTAAGACAGAGGTTCTGTTTCATGTAACAACTCAAGATATCGTAAGCGAAAGGCAAAAACCCCCTTCATTAATTTTTCCAAAATTAATTTTCCAAAATTAATGAAGGCCCAAAATGATAGATTAAAAACCAGAAAAGCAAAATTATATTTAGATCGCAAGGGAATGTGTTTCCCCCAAGCTTTGGGTTTTAGTGGCTCTCAGGTGGCATTGGGATGGATTCACCTGTAGAGCTTCTGCAAAACGACAGGATCTGGGCCTCGCTCCAGACTGAGTGAATCCAGGACGAGGCCCTGCCCAGTCTGGACCACGAGGTTGCCTTGCCGCTTGAACATGGGGACAGAGGATGCTGCCCACTCGTAAAACAATAGCAATGTAACAACCACAGGACACGACAACAATTCCTCGGGAACTGCGTGGACTCAGGTCGGCTGTTTGTTCTACTAAGTGTTAAATATTTGTTGAATGAATATTTCAAGACTAGGTTGTGAGTTCCACTAGATTCCGTCATCTCTTAGTGTGGGGACCTTGCCTAAGTCTTCTTGGTGTCTCCCTAGTGCCTGGCCTATTTGAGTCCCAGATGCCTAGAGTGTATTTGTTGAGTATATAAATCAAGGGATACGTGAACACGTGAATGCAGATCAAGGCCTCCTTTCAAAGTGGTAGACTAGAAAAGCCCAAGTTTGGGCATGAGGAACCTTTGTTTAAACCGCGATGCACCACCTCTAGGTGGGATCCTTGTGCGAGGTTACTTCACCCCTCCCGGCCTCGGTTTCCACGTCTCAGAAACATGGGGCCAATACCCAGTATGCTTCATGGGGCCACGTGCGTTAATCTGCGCGAATGGGCAAATGTACCGCCGCGTAGCATGGCGTTCGATGGACGTGAAGATGATGCAGTTTCATCTGGGATTCAGACCTCAGATATCGGTCCCGTTTCCCCTGATGCTCTAAGCTTGTGGTCACTTCAGACCCCACCACCTGAAGAGATGCAGAAGCGATCGGGGACTCTGATCCTGTTGTAAAATAACCTTTCTCACGGACCCCCGAGCCCTCAAATAAGAGCAGAGCCCAAGGCGCTATTTAATTGTGAGTGGCTTTGATTTAAAAAAAAAAAAAAAGGCTTGTTTTCCTTTAAATTCATCATCAGACAAAATTCCCTTGTCCCAGAAGCTGTACAGGAGTTTGGGTTGACACCACACACCAATGTAGCAAGACAACATAATTTAAAGGAGCCCCGTGGCTTTTACATTTGAGGCTGACTGTTTCCCAGCATTTGAGCCGGGGCTCGGAGAACAGCCGGGAGATTAGGTACTAATGAAAAAGAAATGATTTGAAGTCTCCACACCGCACTCCCTGCAAATCAGAACACTGGGACTTGGCAAGCGCCAGCCCTTCCTCCCCACCCCGCTGCCCCCGCTGAAATGTGTCTCCACGCGGGGCTGAGATGTTTACAGCTCTCTCACTCCTGGCTCCCTCGGATGCTTGTGCGATAAAGGTATGGCTTTGTTGTATCAAGCGAAATCACAGACCTGGATGTTTCCCTTGTCTGTCTAAGAAATACTGCAAATATTATATCAGGTCGCACCTTTTCGTCCCGTAATTTATCTCGCCTGTAGTGGTACCTTCTGGGGACTGTAGTGGATGCAGGAGGAGGAGGAGGGAGTTGGCGAAGCTGCCCCACATCGCCTGGTCCACCCGCCTGCCTCCAGGAAGGACGGCCTTGAACTTATTCTGTGCGCCTGACTTCCGAGACTCGCTCCAGTGACCCGCTAGCCCTGTTCGTCCGGTCTGGGTGGGGTCTGCTTGATCATTCGAGAAGGCTTCCTCTCCGCCAAATCAATTCTCCTCACTCTCGTTTTCGAAGGTCCTTGACTTCTCTTTTTCTCATCCGCTCAATCCCAGCACCAGTTTTCCTCATGACTGGCCTTCCCTCCAGACAATTTGAA
>PJEM01004388.1:115422-155505 GCA_004023845.1 Helogale parvula | reverse complement strand
GCTCCATGTGGGAACAGTTGCACATCCCTGCCCCACCTGATGGCCTGGAGGTCCTCCAGCGAAAAACCTGTGAGCTGCTAAACTATGGTCACATATTATTTTGATTTTCCATGGCTTTTACAGCCTTGGCACAATGAACAAACTTTTGCCAAGCACTGTTCCAGGTATACCATATGAGCCAGTCTGGGTTGGGTTTTTCAATGGAATATCCATGTTCGGGTAACTTCGGCTTAAAATGTTATGCAAACATAAAGTGAACCTAGACACCATGGAGAAAAAAAACTTGATAGACTAGCTACAGAAATAACTTTCGGTGCATCTTTCTGGGAAAATAAGCCACAGGACTGTAGCTTGAGTCTTGAGGAAAAACTGAAATGCCCTGAAGGTGTAATTATGGGGAAAGTGAAAATCTCCCAGCATTCTATAATCAAAAGGGTCAGAGGGTGGGGGTGGGAGGGTGGAGGAGAAGAGAATTTGCTACTCATGAGAACAGAGGAAGTGAAATGAGAGCCGTGTTTGATGGCGAGAAGTGCTGGTGGCAAGAAAGAATCGTCTGACCCCAAATGGCCTCGCGGTCCCCTGGCCAGTAGCTTGAAATTGACCTGTCCCCTCCCCAGCAAGATGTCTAGCTCCACACACCTGTGCCCTCGGTGAGAATGGCGACAGTGGCACTTGTCGAAGAACCTGTAATTCAGCCGTAGTGTGAGTAACTTGAGCAAACATCCCCGTGGGGGTGTCGGATTGCCTACTTCCTGGCTGCCACGTCTCTGTCTCCGGAGGTGAGCCGCTTTGGTGATAAACAGAAAGAAACTTTGTTACGAAAAAGGCCACCTGGCCAGCAAGGGCGTGTTCTGGGTGGCTGCCGCTGGTTTGCACATAAAGCTGAGACTTTGCCTGGGACTTACCATTTTGGCATCTTTAAAGCATCTATAGTCCTGGGTAGGATCTGGGGGGAGGGCACGTGCCAGGGAGGGGAGGGGCGGTGTGAGAGTGGAGCGGTGGATGGCGGGGAGGCTCAGGAAAACAGCCTGGCCCCAGGGCCCCCCGCCTGAGCCTAACCCACTCCCCTAGGTCCCCCAGGCAACCTGCAACAGGGAGGTTCAGAGTGTGGGAAGGGAGCAGTGGCCTGGGAGCTGGGAGACTGGCACTGGCTCCTGGGAGCCACACACTGTGTGATTCTGGAGAAGTCACCTAGCCATCCTGGCCTCTCCTGTAAGATGAGGGTGCTGGGCTCGCAGACGGACCTAGTCAAAGTGGCACGCCGATGTGTGCCAACAAAATATCCTGTAACTCACCTGCTGGCTGTTGTAAGTGCGTTCAAAATATTGTTCAGTGAGGCCAGTTCTTACCCTCGTAGCGTTGAGCAGGTCCTTCTAACCCTCAGGCTTCATCTCATTTCACAGGAGTTTATGGAATATCTACTCCGTAAAAAAACCCGTGTGCTAGACTTTGCAAGTGAGAACAAAGGTGAAAACAACCTGTCTCTCTGGCCCAGGAGTTCACAGAAGTGTGAGAGAACAGATTCCTGCATCATTGGCTTTCAGACTTCTATGACTGGACCAAGATAGGAAAGGCGGGTTTTGGTTTTTTTTTTTTTGAGTTTATTTATTTAAAAAAAATTTTTAGTGTATTTATTCTTGAGAGAGAGAGAGAGAGAGACAGAGCATGAGTGGGGGAGGGGCAGAGCGAGACAGGACACAGAATCTGAAGCAGGCTCTAGGCTCTGGGCTGTCAGCACAGAGCCCAATGTGGGGCTTGAACTCACGAGCGGTGAGATCATCATCTGAACTGAACTCGGACGCTTAACTGACTGAGCCACCCAGGTGCCCCTGAGTTTATTTATTTATTTTGAGAGAGAGAGCTCGCACACACAAGTGGGGGAGGGCCAGAGAGAGAGGGAGACAGAGTATCCCAAGCAGGCCCCACACTGTTAGTCGTAGGGCCTGAACTCACAGACCATGGGATCATGCATGACCTGAGCCCAAATCAAGAGTCCGTCGCTTAACTGACTGAGCCACCCAGGTACCCTTAAGAAAGACAATTTACAGTAAGACCTAGTTCCTACTCACATGTAACCGGTATCCCAAAATTCTCACTTTTACACTTTAATCACATCAGATGTACGAATTCTACAAACTAACAGAAAAGTATCATTTAAACATTTTTTAATGTTTATTTTTGAGAAAGCGCACAAGTGAGCTCGAAGAGGGGAGGGGCAGAGAGCCAGGGAGACTTTGAGCTGTCAGCATAGAGCCTGAGGCGGAACTTGAACTCACAAATTGCAAGATCCTGACCTGAGCCGAAGTCAGACATTTAACTGACTGAGCCCCAGGTGCCCCTAGAAGAAGCCTTATTTAAAATGTAATCATTGGGGCACCTGGGTGGCTCAATTGGTTAAGTGTCTGGCTTCAGACCAGGTCATGATCTCATGGTTCATGAGTTTAAGCCCCGTGTCGGGCTCTATGCTGACAGCTCAGACCCTGGAGCTGCTTCAGATTCTGTGTCTCCTTCTCTCTCTGCCCTTCCCCTACTCGTGCTCTGTCTCTCAAATATAAATAAACATTTAAAAAATAATAATAAAATGTAATCATTTAAATTTCTTTAACCTTAAGTTTTATGAATTTTAAATAACACATTTTTCATTTTAACTTTGTGTCAGGATACGTTCCTCATCTCCAATGGGTGGAGAGCAGCATGAAAACAAAAATTTGTTATTCAAAATTCATAAAAATCAGGTAAAAGAAATTTCTATAAAACTTTTAAATGTTTTTAAGTCTGTAGTATTTACACTTCTTAAGTTGTTAAAGTTTAAAACTACTAAGACACTCACTACACTCTATGTATATGTAATAACTGACATGAAGTTTTATTTATTTATTTATTTTTAACATTTATTCATGTTTGAGAGACACAGAGAGACAGCGCGAGCAGGGGAGGAACAGAGAAAGAGGGAGACACAGAATCCGAAGCAGGCTCAAGGCTCTGAGCTGTCAGCACAGAGCCTGATATGGGGCTTAAACTCACTGACCATGAGGTCATGACCTGAGCCAAAGTCAGACGCTTAACCAACTGAGCCACCCAGGCACCCCTGACGTGAAGTGAAGTTTTTGCAAAACAATACTCACCTATGCATGTGAGGCACTTTGGGATTTTCTTTTTTGTTTTATTCTGGCCATTTCAAGAACGTTCTTCATGCTGATTTGCAGCACCTGAAATTTATCCCACAATCCTATGACGGGTTGTTATCCGTGCTTTGATAGGCACTGGGGTGAGTAAGACCTCAGTTCCCTTACATCAGTGAGAGAAGGTGAGTTCGTGTTCTGGCTGATGGGGCCAGAGAAGCAGGTTGCATTTGTTCAGTCCAGGAGAGCTTCTTGGAAGAAGAGGATTTCCAGCATCATCTTGGTACTGAAACCAAGATGATTCTATGTGTGGCAATCCCAAGGGTGGCTGGAGGAAAAAGAGTTGGGAATGAAGGCTCAGCAGTAGCAGGAGGGGATTGAGTGGATGAGGGCAATGGGAAGCTTACCCAGTGGTCCCGTAGGTTAGGCATGGGAGCCCAAAGGTGAGGGAGCTATAGAAGACACTGGGGTGAGGATCCTGGGAGGCTCTGAACTTGACCAAGTACTACATACAATAGGAACTACTTTGTCACCAAGCTGGTGGAGGGCTGACTCCCCAGTCCTGCCCACCACACTTCTGGGAATCTCCTGTGCCAGGAATCCTTAATCCCAAAGTCTTCTGGTTTCTATCCGATTGTGAGTCTCTGCTAAGGGGCTCTTTCCTATTGCCCACATGCTGAGCAAACAATCTAGAGACTTAGTCCCCTCCCGCCACAGCTAATCACAGGTGTCTCGTTTCATTCCAGGATGTGGTTAGTACCTTGAGGAACTGCAAACTTCGGAGAGCAAGGCTCAGACAGGCAGACAGGATTGAGACAGCAGCTGCCTGGGAAGGACTCGATTTAACCCTAGGTCTCTTTCTTTAGGGGAAATAAAAGGAGCAAAGTGAACCCCGCTGCAAAGGACCACAAGGCAATGCCAGGACAAAGGAATTGGAGTGACCTGGGTGATTCTGAGTGAATCAGTCAGGGTGGCCTTCCTGGAGGAGGTGAGTCTTGAGCCCTTGGCAGCAGCTGGTAACTAAGCCGTTACCAAGGCTTTGTTCCTAACTGTGCTCTCTGTTTCTTGCTGGAGTGGGAAGGTACACAGAAAATATCAGGGAAGACACAGCCTGCAGGATGGGTCAACCCTGTCATGGCAACACTTCCCACTTCCGGACCCTGTGGTTTGTGTTCAGCCAGGGCAGTTCCAGAATTGAGGAGGTGTCTAGCCCACCCCCTGTGTTGGCCCAGCATGGCTCAGCCTCTAGGGCAAAACCCCCACCTCCATACTGAACCCCCGCATTCCTTCCTTGAGGCCTTCTTCAAGCCCGCCGAGAGATCTTTCTCTTCCAACTCAGCACTTACTGTCTGTGCTGTTGTTACTAAGCTTTCGCTTTATTAATTTTTGAATAGATAATGTAGTCAGAGTTCAAAGTGAAGAAGGGTATTCAGGGAAAGCTCTTTTTTCCTGTTCCCGCCTCTTCCCTGGACAGGTGCTACCTGGACCCAGCGCTAGCAATTCTTATTCTCCAACTAGACTTTAAAATCCCTTGGGGAGAGGAATTCTCTCGTACCGCTCCGTACCCCTCTGTGCCCCAACTGGGGCGAGTTGTCGCATCCCATCACCCAAGGGAGTTTTCCTGGCACCAGGTCGTTCCTCCTCACCCACACTGCTGCTCTCTTGGGTCAGACCCTCACCCCCACCGAAGCCCCTCTCTGTTGCCAGTCGGATCCATCTCCTAGACACCCTCCACCAGCTGTCTTACTGTTTTCCTGTGATGCTGGGCCCTGGCTAATCTTTTGTTGCTCCCATACCTCAGGTCAAGGGCAGACTCCTTGGCGTGATGACCTACTTGCGGCCAGTTCTCCGGGCCCATCCTCAGCTATTTTCATAGCTCCCACCATACCAAACTATGGGCGGTTCTCTGCTTGGCCATGGTATCTCGCGCCTCTAGGCCGTAGCTCGTGCTGCTCCTTCTGCCTGAAATGTACTCACCTGGCCTGGCCAGCTCCTACTTGTGGGTCAGGGCTCAGCCCAAACCCCTCCCCCTGTGGGACCTCTTCACAGACGTCACATTCCCCCACTTGCCGAGTTTCCTGCATCCTCTCTCCCTGGGCACCAAGGGCGCCTATCTCATTGGGTGATCTCCACTGAAAATCTGACTTCCCAGGTCAGCAATACTTCAGTTAAAAAAAAAAATCTGACTTCCCCAATTGACTATATGCTCCTTGAAGGTTGGACTTGCCCATCTCTGTCTCCCCCATTGTGATGCGAAAAACAACTTTTGAGAAAGAAGTCTTTGTTTTTCTGAGTCGCAGCCTTGGCATTATACTATATGATAACCCTACTCACATTCAGAGTCTGGACCTTTAGATAAGGACTTGAGTTTAGGACGCCTGCCAAAAGTTCCCACTTTGCTTTTAGCAGGACACCTTTTAAAATAACCACTCAGGTGCCTGGGTGGCTCAGTCCGTTGGGCATCCGACTTCAGCTCAGGTCATGGTCTCACAGCTCGTAGGTTCAAGCCCCACATTGGGCTCCGTGCTGACAGCCCGGAGCCTGGAGCCTGCTTCGGATTCTGTGTCTTCCCTTCTCTTTGCCCCTCTTTGTTCATGCTCTGTCTCTCTCTGGGTTTCTCAATAATAAATAAATGTTAAAAAAAATTTTTTTACATAAATAAATAAAATAAAATAACCACTTAGGGGGCACCTGGGTGGCTCAGTCCATTGAGCATCTGACTTCAGCTCAGGTCATGATCTCACCATTCGCGGGTTTGAATCCCACATCAGGCTCTCTGCTGTCAGCCCAGAGCCTGGTTGTGATCCTCTGTCCCCCTTTCTCTCTGCCTCTCCCCGTCCCCCCCCCCCCCCCCCCCCCCGGTCGCACTCTCTCAAAAATAAATAATAACTACTTAGAGTTAAGCCTGAGGAAAGGTAGTGACCTCTGCCCCAGTCGCCTTTAAGTACAGGTGCTAGCTAGCTATCTCTGTCTCCTGCTTGCTGGTGACCCCAGACAGGACAGCCCTTCCCCTGGCTCCTTGCGCCCCCTTGCTTCTGTGATCTGTAAATAATAATTAATCTTGTGCCTCTGCTTCCTTTGTGTGGGTGTGTTGAAACTGGGGCTTCAATCAGATAACCCCATGGGTTTCACTTCCCCAAAGTGGGACTTCAGATGCAGAGGGAGCTAACCTGCAGACACCCTGTGGGTGGCCTGTGTGTCTGCAGCATTCAGCACCTCGTAATCTGCATATTCTGATTTCAGTACATCAGCTCCCACTTCTCACCACCCCCATCTGGCGGAGTCGTCTGGTATTCAATCAATGCTGGCGGAATTAACACATTTCCCCTCCTGTCTCCTAGACAACTCCTAATACAAAACAGTTGCTCAAAGCGATTCCGTTTTATTTAACTTTTGCTGATGCCGTGGAATCTGACGTTATAAAAGAAAACCACCTGTGTAGCCCTGCTCCCTCTGGAGATCATGGTGGATGCAAACTTCGCAGATCCCAGTGACTCCAGACACCAGGCTTTTCTCCACAGGCAGGAAGGAGCTTGTGTGTTTAAATAACAGCATTCAGTAGCTCAACTGGAATTACTTTTCAACAAGATGTGCTATGGGTAATGAGTGTGGCTTTGGCCAAGGACCAGGTACTCAAGGATAATTGCTGGGAAGCTGAGCAGGGATTTATTAATTATAATAATGGAAATAATTGATAGCATTTATTGAGGGCTTAGTACGTGCCAGGAACTCTGCCGAGCATTGTACTTACAGTATTGCTGATTTAATCTTCATGGGGACCCTGTGCGTTAGGTATTAGTTACCCCCCACTTTATAGATGAGGAAATCGAGCCTTAGATAAATTTCCCCCAGGGTCACACAGATGCTCTTAATAGAAACTAACACTTTTTGAGAACTTTCTGTGTGCAGAGACTGCTAAACTTTTTCCATGAATTATTGCGTGGAACTTTACTCCTTATAACAAGCCTAGAAGGTAGGCGCTATTATTACTAGAAGAGGCAAAACTGGGATTTGTCCCCAGGTCTGTTGTCACCAACATCTAGAGTTCTCCACAAAAAGTTTGGCCAACACTCATCCCCTGAGCCATGGGACCACGTGCCTCAGGATAGAAGCTGGTAAACCTATAAGCCCATCTCTGCCTGGAAGATGTTGTCATAGAACCTTCAGGTTTGTTTTTTTTTTTTTAATTAAATATGACTAGATACATGGTGCCTGGGTGGCTCAGTCTCTGCTGTCAGCGTGGACAGCCTGCTTCAGATCCTCTATCCCTTTCTCTCTGCCTCTCTCCCACTCGTGCATGTGTCCACACGTGTGTCCTCTGTCTCTCTCTCAAAAATAAATAAACATTTAAAAATAAAATATGAGTAGAGAAGAATATTTATAAAATACATGTCAGGTGTAAAGAATAACAGTTCTACCAGCAGCCGCCATCCACTTAAGAAAGAATACTTTGAAGTCCACTGTGCACCTCTATCCCATACAGTTCCCTCCGTCTCCAGAAATTTTGGGTTTATTATTCCTTCAGGTTTTTTCCCCTCGTTTTTCTTTATAGCTTTACCACATGTTCATTTTTGTATGCATACACAATATATTGTTAATTTTTACAGGTGTTTGAATTTTCTGTAACTGGTTCATACCGTATGTGTGTCTTTCTGCAGCCTGCTGTCCGGACACAGCAACTACACCACGTAGCTGCTTGTGGAGGGAGCTCGCTCTTCTCTCTCGTTCTGCTGCAGAACACTCTGGGCTGTGGGTATCTCACACTTATTCATTCTGGGATGGACATTTGGATGGTTTCTCATTTTTGCCATCAGTCAACGCTGCTGGAAACCTTCCTGTGAGTGCCTCCCGACTCGTGTGCGCAGGAGGTCATCTGGGTATAAAACCAGGAGTAGAATTGCAGGGCTAGAGGGCGTGTACATTTCCAATTTTGCTTGATAAAGTCGCATTGTTTCCCAAGGTGGTTATGTCGATGAAGCCTCTTCACGCAGACTCTCCGTGTCTTAGACCCACGAGTGTCACAGTCTTCGAGCAGGAAGGAAACATGGAGTGTGGTCTCTTCATTCTGTGGAAAGAGCAAAGTCAGGCACAGAAAAGTGATGTGATTGGGCCAAGGTGCTGTCCACATTCAGCCACAGAGCCTGGACTCAAAACCCCTTCCACACCTCTGCCTTGGCTCATTTCTCTGTCTTTCTCTCTCTCTTTCATCCCTTCCCTTCTCAGGCTGAGGCCCCAAGGTGTGGCCACCACAGCATATCAAGCTGTTTCCAGGGCCGGACCCAGCACTCAGGGCTGAGCCAGCCACGGTCCCCATCGGCCCCCGAGGATGCGTCTTCTCCGCAGACGCCACCTGCCCCTGCGCCTGGCCGTGGTGGGCAGTGCCTTCGTGCTCTTCCTCTTCATCCTGCACAGGGATGTCAGCAGCACGGAGCAGGCCACAGAGAAACCATGGCTGAAGTCTTTGGTGAGCCAGAAGGACCATGTCCTGGACCTCATGCTGGGGGCTGTGAACAACCTGAGAGATTCGATGCCGAAGCTCCAGATCAGGGCCCCCGAGCCTCAGGAGACCGTGGTCTCCGTCAACCAGTCCTGCCTGCCTGGGTTCTATACCACAGCTGAGCTGAAGCCCTTCTGGGAACGGCCACCACAGGATCCCAATAGCCCGGGGGCAGACGGGAAAGCATTTCAGAAGGACAAGTGGACCACCCTGGAGACCCAGGAGAAGGAAGAAGGCTATAAGAAGCACTGTTTCAATGCCTTTGCCAGTGACCGGATCTCCCTGCAGAGGGCTCTGGGGCCAGACACCCGACCCCCTGAGTAAGTAGCACCCAGAGTCCTGGGGTGAGGCCAGGGCTCTGCCCAAAGTGTGGCTGCTATGGTCGTGGCCACGGGCCAAATGCCAGGTAAAGAGCTGATGGTGATTTCATGATGTGGGCAAGGATTTCCTCTCAGCCCTTCCTTTCCTGGCCAGTGCCCTTATCCTAGTGGTCGGCTTTGTGGCCAGGCCGGAGGCCCCGGGATACTGTGAGAGTAAGATGATGAATTACGAAATTACAGTTATGAAAGTGGCAGGCTGCAGAAGGAGGGACTCAGGGCCTGGCACAAGGATATCTGGGAGGGCCCATTCCAGGCTGCAGAGTCGGTGGCCTTGGCCTCTGCTAGGGCCTGCCTGAGAGCCTGGAGGACTCTGCCACTGAGCTGCTGGGACAGGAACATTTCCTGACAGCAGCCCAGATGGTCAGGACTATCCCCACACCTCCTGTTTCCTGCTGTGAAGGCACACAGGGCCATGAGTTCATTCCAACGTCTATAGGAAGCTGTTTATACTAACGGCCCGGGGCAGTGAACTCACACTTGGATCCCTGAGCTGTAGCCGCCTCACTCTGAGGCTGCCATGGCTGCGTCCACACCGCCCTTACCTCAGAGATTTTTTTTTCCCCCAATGCAAGAATCATAGCCTTTTGGCCTTTTCTCATGTGGCAGCCCCCACCCTCAGGTTCAGGGTTCCTCAGAGCTGGGAACCTAGGGTTCCTCAGACTTGGAACAACTACTCTAGTCCTCTCCTCAGCAGGGAGGGACTTCGGGCATGAGGGCAGCCAGAGGAAGAAGTTGGGGAGTCTCTTCTAGAGGGTC
Source organism: Helogale parvula (assembly GCA_004023845.1). Taxonomy (NCBI): domain Eukaryota; kingdom Metazoa; phylum Chordata; class Mammalia; order Carnivora; family Herpestidae; genus Helogale; species Helogale parvula. The sequence continues at coordinate 145,750 of PJEM01004388.1, read as the reverse complement.
CATGACAAATCTCTCTGACCAGCAGAGAGGAATAAGAGAGGCTGTCAGGCCGCATGATTTCTGGAAATCCAGGATTCGCACATTCCCACTCCCACCGGAGGGGGAGTGGCGAGATGGCAGCAGTGTGGCCATGTGACAGCAGCGTAGCTGGAGTAGATATCTGAAGGTGGAGAAGAGGCCCCAGGAAACCATGTGTGATAGTAGCATCCGATTACGGGGAATTAAGGGGGAAATGGGTTAGAGAAGAACTGTACACTGTAAAGAGAAGAGCCTTTTTCTCTCCGTGAGTATGAAAATGGTAGTCACTCTTCTCAGATGTCAAATTTGCGCTTTATGACCTCCCCTCTGGGACCTCTGGATTGGATTACGCTTTATGCAGTACGTACATTATTGAGGAAGAGAGAGTCGGCCCTGGGAAGTCCTAGAGCTGATGAGAGAAGTCAGGGGGAGGGCCGGGGAGCCCCTCTGCATTGCGGCTGGTGCATGGAGCCAGCCGTGGGACAGACGGGTTTTGGAGCGGGTTGGCTAGGACCTGCGTGGAGGCTCAGAGCAGGTAGAAAATCAGAGTAAGCCAGGGGCGGGGAGCAGTTGTTTCCAAGCCCAACAGAGAGCAGAGGATGCTTATGGAAACCTATGGACAGAGAGCCCTCCCACCCCTGGAACTCCAGGGACCTGGAGAACTGTATCTCTACTTCCACCCATCCAGATGTGTCGACCGGAAGTTCCGCCGCTGCCCGCCACTGCCCACCACCAGCGTCATCATTGTGTTCCACAACGAGGCCTGGTCCACGCTGCTGCGAACGGTGTACAGCGTCCTGCACACCAGCCCCGCCATCCTGCTGAAGGAGGTCATCCTGGTGGATGATGCCAGCACTGACGGTGAGGCCGGAGGGGGCCCCCCTGGGGAGGGGCCGGTGTCTCCCCAGGTCCTCTGGGAAAGAGGGCAGGTTCTCTCCAGGGAGCAGGCGCCCTCACGGCTCGTTGCCTGGCATCACTGCTCAGCATGAAGTCCAGGCGCAGGGAGAAGATGGTAGGGGACGGGCCCGGTAGACCACATGCCTACAGCCTGGACTTTGGTCCCACTTGAGTCAACGAGCTCCACAAGCTTTGTAGTTCTGGCTTCTAAGACTTCCTGAGAGCTGTGAAGCCCAACCCCCAGTCAGAAATGCGGGGAGAAGTCGGGGCAGAGGGCGGGGATGGGCCTTCCCCTCTGTTTCCTACCTGCTAGACCCCTCTTCTACTCTGGGGAGAATCTACCTCAGAAGCTCTCTTTGCCATAGTTGGTAAGAGGGAAGTGAGGTTCTCCAAACTTGCACCCTTCAAAGCCGTTTTGCAAACATCCCCTGAATGTGCTGCCTGGCACTGACACAGGCAGAGGGGATGCAATGGCGAATGACACGTGACACAGGTCTTGCCGTGAAAAGGCCAACGAGCCCCGTAGGTCAGAGGGCCTCTTCTAACACCAGTCACGGCGGTATACGGCCCCTAACACACCCCTAACACACATGAAAGAGCGTGGACTTGAGGGTCTGACACCCAGGAATTCACATCCTAGCCCTGACTCTGCCTAGCTCTGTGACCTTGGGCAAGATACTTACCCTCTCTGAACCTCAGTTTCCTCTTCTGAAAATGAAGACAGCTGACTCCCTCACATGCTGGGCGGGGGGATCAGAGATGGGGAAGAATTGAGACAGCCCAGGGGCAAAAGAATTCTTAGTATCGAGGAAGGGATCCACGAACATTAGTTTGGTTTACTCTTTGTATGGGAACGTGTGCTCTGGGAGCACGTAGCCAGATGTGATTTCTGCGTGGCATGCCGACAATCCACAGCAGAGACCAGATTGAAGCTGGGCCCTTAAGCATGAGTGTCTAGGCAGAGAAGAGGCACTGAAGGGTGTTTCTAGAAGAGAGAATGGCATAGGCAGAATGTCCTAGAGACACAGGTGTGTTTGAAAAACTGAGAGGTTTGCTATGGCCAAAGCTTAGGTTTGTTGTAGGAAATGACACTGTAAACGACGTTGAAATGAAGTTTGTGCCATGCTAAGAGTATTTAGGGAAAAAGAAGAAGAGTCGTTGAAGGTGTTTAGGCTGGAGAATGACCTCAACTTAGAAGGGTGGCAGCTCCAGGGGAGGGGAAGTGTCAGGAAGGGGGGCAGAGGACCTCAGCTCCGGGGAGGAAGTTCTTACGGTCACCCAAGAGTGGGACAACAGGCCAGAAGAGGACAGGGGCTGTGGCACTGGGCATCTTCTCCTCCTCCTCCTCCTCCTTCTCCACAGCATCTGTGGCTCTCCCAGCTTGGTCTCCAGGGCCTGCGCTCCCTTCTCAAGGGCAGGAACCGATTCCACTCTTCCCAGTATATACCCTGGGGCCACTCCAGCCATCCTCTTACCTTCCCTAGTCTCCCTCCTGCCTTGGAGTAGGGCTGATGCCAAAAAATGGAATAGGGTCGTAGAAGGCTGAAGAAAGAACTGAGTGTGAGCACCACGCATCAGGGTGTTCACGTTTCCCCAGGGAGAACAGACACCTAGCAGCAGCACTTACAAAGCAATGACCAAACCAGTTTCAGGGATGCAATGGTAGGGCCTAGTGGTCAAGGAGCTAGAGATCAGTCTTCCAGAAAGGAGGAACATAGAGTTTAGCAGAGACAGGAAGGGCACCTTGGTAGATTCCTGCAAGGAATCTCGGAAGCAATGGAATGGTTGGAGGGAGAGCAGGTGTATCAGCTGTCTTTCCTCCCGCCAACCCTGGGCTGCCCATCCCGCAGAAGCTGCTGACCTTGACTCGCATGTGGAGGAAATTCCAAACGGTTTCACCTTGCCACCCAGAATGTTGTGCGTCCGTAAAGGACAGCCCTTCTGACCAGGCAAGACAAGTGACATAGTGTCAGCCTGGCATCGGTGGCATCCATAGGGCACAGCAGGGGCGCCTGTGTGGCTCAGGCCGTTGAACATCCGACTGTTGATTTCGGCTCAGGTTGTGATCTCACGGTCGTGAGATTGAGCCCTGCATCAGGCTCTGCGCTGGGTGTGGAGCCTGGAGCCTGCTTAAGATTCTCTGTCCCTCTTACTGCCTGTACTCTTTCTCTGAATGAGTGAGTGAATGAATGAAGGGCACAGCAGCCTGTGCCTGGTAGGGTGGACTTTGCATTAGCCCCTGGGGCTCCTCTAAAGGGGCTGCCCCTCATCGGCCAGCGGATGCGTGCTCCCATTCTCTCTGGGCATCTCAGAGCCAGGTCCAGTATCTCAGAATCACCTGCCTGAAAAACCTAGAGCAGTCATTTTTATTTTTCCACGTTTTGGCCTCTTCGAGAATCTGTTCAAAGCTGTGCTGCCTTCCTAGAAAAGTGTACAGTTGCTGCATCAGTGTGCATACACCCACATTTTTGCAGGTAATTCCAGGGAATTTGTGGACCCTGTGATAAACAACCCCACCCCGAGGGCTTTCAGACTCTAGACCTACTTTCCAACGTTCAGTTTGGGGTGGGGGGAAGGAAGGAAGAAATTCAGATCCGTGGTCAGAAATCTCCACTGTCCACCGCAGGATACAATTTCCCATGTTTGACCGTTAGATCAGATTAACTGGCTCTTATTACACACACACAAACAAGAGCTGTGTGTCTGCTGAAACACAATGTCCAGGCTCTCCTGCCCTCCTATCCAGGCGCCTGGCAGCAGATTTATGACCAAGACTCTACAGGCATTTGATACTGGGGTTGGGGGGGGGGGTGGAGTGAGGCCTAGTGCCAGGCTGGGGAAGTTTTTCTTTCCCACTTTGGAGTTCAAAGCAGGCACAGATTTCATTCCTGCAGGTTCAGGTCAGCGGCCAGGTCCACTCCTGGTCTGACACGCTCTACAAGCTTCTCAGACGAGGCCCATGGGGCTACCATGCCCCCAGCAGGGCATCCCTATATTGAAAGCCCTGCCCTGCCCCTCGGGGAGGCTGAGGGTGAGAGAACCTCGACCTCTGTCCTGTGGGAATTTGTTAGATGGACGGGAGGAAATCAGACACGTCTAGGACCCAGAGAGTCAGGAAGAGAACAGGACCCTCCGGGAGCAAGTTGCTCCCGAGAGAGGAGTCAGGAGGTGCCGCCGGCCAGCAGGGGGTGCCGTAGGAAGGGAAGCAGGGGAAGGGCCGGCCTGAGGTCTGGAAATACACTGTGACACCCAGGGGAGGAGACATTTGGGGAGCGCTTTGGTTTAGGCCAAGATTTCTCTCACTTGCATCTCCCCTTGCTGCTCAGAAGTGGAGAGGCAGGGGCTCTGGGGTGGCTCAGTCGGCTAAGCACCCAACTTTGGCTCAGGTCATGATCTCACGGCAATGAGTTTGAGCCCCACATTGGGCTCTGCTGACAGATTGGAGCCTGGAGCCTGCCTCAGATTCTGTGTTCCTCTTGCTCCACCCCTCCATCGCTCATGCTCTGTCTCTTTATCATTCACAAGAAAAAATAGGGGCACCTGGCTGGCTCAGTCTGGTAAGCGTCCAGCTTCGGCTCAGGTCATGATCTCCCGGATCGAGGGTTTGAGCCCCGTGTCGGGCTCTGTGCTGACAGCTAGCTCAGAGCCTGGAGCCTGCTTCGGATTGTGTCTCCCTCTCTCTCTGACCCTCCCTTGCTCGCACTGTCACTCTCTGTCTCTCAAAAATAAATAAATAACATTAAAAAAAAAAACATTAGAAAAAAAAAAGAATCGGAGTGTCAGATCATCTCATGACCTTCTAAACTCCTAAGTAACGCAAGTCAGAAACTGTTCAAAGCCTCTGATTTTAGTTGAATTACAACTTACAGTGTGTATTTCAACAGGTGAAGTTGCTTTATCACTTTTATCTCCTACCTCTGTACTTGTTTTATAAGAAGACTTCTGCATAGTAACTCTATGTCCTGGATTTTCTAGGAAAGTTTCTATGTCCATATTTTCTTCTGTTTCTGCCTATAAAGTAATTCTATTTCCACATGTTATTTCATCTGCCAGTCTACGCCTTCCACCTGGAAATGGAAAGTGTCTAACACTGAATCTTGATTTAGGTTTGAAAGCGTGGCCCTGTGTCCACATGTCCTATCTGGACCTGTGACTTGTAGGATACTCCCAAAGGGCGTCCTACTTGTTTACTTCTCCTTTTATCCTTCCAAGAGGATTAATCAAGAAAAATCTCCTGGTTGCAGTTAGATTCAAGGCTGAATAAAACACAGATCTTTTCTAGATTTTTCAGAAGCCAAGGAAGAGGGGGACAGCCCACAAGAGAACAGTAAATAAAGGCGGGCTTTCACTGATTTGCTTAATAAGTATTTTTTTAGTTATCTACCAGGCACCAGACCCTGTGCCAGGCCATGGGGGTACAGCAAAGTGAACAGGTTGGCAGGGTCTCTATCTTCTTAGAACTTACTTTTTATTTTTAAAAAATTTCTTATTTTGTTAATATTTCTTCATTTTTGAGGGAGAGAGTGCGAGTTGAGGAGGGGCAGGAAGAGGGAGACAGGACCTGAAGCAAGCTCCATACTGTGTGCACGGAGCCCGACGTGGGGCTCAAACTCCCGAACCACAAGATCATGAACCCAGCTGAAACCCACTTAACCCACTTAGCTACTCAGGCACCCAGTACCTTGTTTTGTTATTGTTGTTGTTTGTTTGTTTTTGAGAGAGTGTGCACATGCACAAGTGAGGGAGGTGCAGAGAGAGAGGACGACAGAGGATCTGAAGTGGGCTCTGTGTGGTCAGTGTAGAGCCTGATGCAGGATTTGAACCCACGAACGGTGAGATGGACTTGAGCTGAAGTCAGACACAACTGACTGAGCCACCCTGGCGCCCCCAGAGCTTACTTTTTCAAATGGGAAAGACAGAAAATAAATAATTTCAGATGATAAGTGCTCTGAAGAAATTGAGGGGGGTGGGGGGAGAAACGATGCAGGATGTTGAGCTAGTATAATTAAGGAGCTCCTGTAGTCAAGGTAGCCAGACCTTGACTACTCTGGTCCCGAGCAAAGGGAACAGCCAGTAGAAAGGCCCTGAGGCTAGGCATGTTAATAGGGCAGAAATATGACAAGCATGGCTGAAGGGAAATGAGCTAGGAGACAAAAACAATGTTATGGAATCGAGCTTACCACTCTGAATCACAAGACCTTTATAAACAGTGGTCAGTGTTTGGATTTTGCATGTGTGTGGTAAATTATGCATAACATAAAATTTATCATAACCATTTTTAAGTGTGCATTCAATGGCATTTAAATTTTTTTAAATATTTATTTATTTTTGACAGAGATACACAGAGGGCAAGTTAGGGAGGGGCAGAGAGAGACACACAGAATCCAAAGGAGACTCCAGGCTCTGAGCTGTCAGCACAGAACCCAATGCTGGGCTTGAACCTGTAAACCATGAGATCACGACCTGAGCTGAAGTCAGACACTTAACTGAAAGAGCCACCCAGGTGCCCCTCCACTCAGTGGCATTTAATGTCTTTATATTATTGTGAAGCCATCACCACCATCCATCACCAGAACTCCCTCATCTTCCCAAACTGAAATTCTGTACCCATTAAACAATGACTCCCTATTCTCTCCCCTCCCCCGCCGCCCCCCCCCCCCGCCAGCCCCTGTCAACCACTGTTCTACTTTTCTCTTTATGAATTTGACTACTCTAAGTACCTCATATAAGTGAAATTATTCACTATTCTTTTGTTTCTGGCTTATTCCATTTAGCATAATGTCTTCAGGATTCATCCCTGTTTAAGCATGTGTCGGGATTTCCTTCCTTATTAAATTTTTAATTGTAGTATAGTTGACATACAATATTATGTTAGTTACAGGTGTATAACATAGTGACTTGACAATTACATACATTAGAGATGCTCACCATGAGAAGCATAGTTACGACCTGTTACCACACAAATTTACTGTTGACTATATTCCTTATGCTGTATTTCATCTCTGTGACTTGTTTCATGACCGAAAGTGTATACCTCTTAATCCTCTTGACCAATCCACCTCTTCCTCCACCCCTCTCCCCTATGGCAACCACTAGTTTGTTCTCTGTATCTGTGAGTCTTTCCCTTTTTGTTACTTTTTTTTTAAAGATTCCATATATGAGTGAAATCAGCCAGTATTTCACTTAGCATTCTATCACTGACTTATTTCACTTAGCATTATACCCTCGAGGTCTGTCAGGGTTATCACGAATGAAGATTTCATGATTTTTTATGGCTGAGCAATATTCCATTGTGTATATATTCCACATCTTCATCCATCCATCAATCAGTGGACATTTGGGTTTCTTCCATATCTTGACTGTTGTAAATAATGTTGCAAATAATGGTGCATTCGTGTTTTTGTTTTCCTCAAGTAAATACCCAGAAATGGAATGAATGGATCATTTGGTGCTTCTATTTTTAGTTCTTTGAGGAAGCTCCACAGTGTTTTCCATAGTGGCTGTACCAGTGAACATTTTCACCAACAGTGTTCAAAGGCTTCCTTTTCTCTACATCCTTACCCACACTTATTTCTTGTCTTTTTAATACTGGCCATTCTGACTGGTGTGAGGTGATATCTCACTGTGGTTTTGATTTGCATTTCCCTGATGAGTAGTGATGTTAAGTGTATTTCATGTCTGTTGGCCGTCTGTCTTTGGAAAAAATGTCTATTCAGATCCTCTGCCCACTTTTTAATCAGATTATTTGGTTTTTTGGTGTTGAGTTGTAGAGTTCTTTATATATTTTGGGGATTAGCTCTTTGCTGGATATATCATTTGCAAATACCTTCTCCCTTTCAGTGGATTGCCTTTTCATTTTGTTGATGGTTTCCTTCTCTTTGCAAAAGCTTTGTAGTTTCATGTAGTCCCGATTGTTTATTTTTGCTTTTGTCTCCCTTGCCTGGGGAGACATGTCCAGGAAAATATTGCTAAAGTTGGTTCCCAAAAGATTACTGTCTATGTCTTTTTTAGAAATTTTATAGTTTCAGGTCTTACGTTTGGGTCGTTAATCCACTGATTTTATTTTTGTGTATGGTGTAAGAGAGTGGTCCAAGTTCATTCTTTTGCATGTAGCTTCCAGCTTTCGCAACACCATTTACTGAAGAGAATATTTTATCTGTATTGTATATTTTTGCTTCCTTTGTCAGAGATTTACTATATATGCATAGGTTTATTTCTGGGCTCTGTATTGAGTTTCATTGATCTATGTGTCTGTTTTTGTGCTTTGAACACTATAGCTTGCAGTATAGTTTGAAATCTAGAATTGTGATACCTCTGTCTTTGTTATTCTTTTCAAATTTGGTTTGGCTATTTGAGATCTTCTGTGGTTCTGTGCAAAATTTAGAATTTTATGTTATAGTTCTGTGAAAAAAATGCTTTTGGTATTTTAATAAGGATTGCATTGGGTAGTATGGACATTTTAGCAATATTAGTTCTTCCAGTCCATAAGCATGGTATATCTTTCCATTCATTTGTGTCATCTTTGATTTCTTTTAACAGCGTCTTACAGTTTCCAGAATATGTCTCTCACCTCTTTTGTTAAATTTATTCCCAGGTATTTTGTTCTTTTTTTTTTCTTAAAATTTTTATGTTTATTTTTGAGAGAGACAGAGCGACAGAGCACCAGCAGGGGATGGGCAGAGAGAGAGGGAGCATAGAATCTGAAGCAGGCTCCGGGCTCTGAGCTGTCAGCACAGAGTCCAGTGCGGGTCTTGAACCCACGAACTGCAAGATCATGATCTGAGCCGAAGTTGGACATTTAACCAACTGAGCCACAGACGCCCGGGTATTTTGTTATTTTCTATGTGATTTTAAATGGGGTTGTCTTCTCAACTTTCCTTTCTGCAATTTCATTGTTAGTTTGAAATACTAATATAGAATACAGAATAACAGATCTCTGTATATTGATTTTGTATCCCACAACTTGGCTGAATTGCTTTATCAGTTGTACTAGACTTTTGGTGAAGTCTTTAGGGTTTTCTATATGCAATATCATGTCTACAAATAGTGACAGTTTTACTTCTTTCTTACCAATATAGATGTCTTGTATTTCTTTTTCTTGTCTGATTGCCGCAGCTAGGGTTTCCAGTGCTGTGTTGAATACAAGTGGTGAGAGCAGACATCTTTGTCTTAGTGGAAAGCTTTCAGCTTTTCACCATTGAGTGTAATGGCAGCTGTGGGTTCGTCGTATACGGTCTTTATTGTGTTGGGGTATATTCATTCCCTCTCTACCGACTTTGTGGAGAATTTTTATCATGCGTAGATATTAAATTCTGTCAAATGTTTTTTCTGAATCAGTTGAGATGACTGTATGATTTCTAATCATCCCTTGGTTCATGTGTATCTTCTTGATTGATTTGCATATATCGAACCATCTTGCATCCCTGGAGTAAATGTCAATTGATTATGGTAGAATGTCCTTGCTTTTAAAGGCTGAATGTTTCATTGCTTATATATACCACATTTGCTTATTGATGCATCCACCCTATGCTAGCTCTTGTGTAATTCTATGTTTAATTTTTTGAGGAATCACCATACTGTTTAGATTTGTTTTTACGTGCATTTTTTTCTTAAGTAAGGGCTAAACCTAACATGGGGCTCCAACTCACAAGAGTTTGCACGCTTTACCAACTGAGCCAGCCATGAGCCCCTTTAAGTGCAATTTAAATTTAAAAAAAATTTTTTTTCCTTATGTTTTTTAATTTCTTTTTGAGAGACAGAGAGAGACAGCATGAGCAGGGGAGGGTCAGAAAGAGAGTAAGACACAGAATCCGAAGCAGGCTCCAGGCTCCAAGCTAGCTGTCAGCACAAAGCCCGACACAGGGCTCGAACCCATGAACTGTGAGATCATGACCTGAGCCAAAGCCGGCCGCTTAACCGACTGAGCCACCCAGGCACCCCAATGCAATTTTAAACCACAGTAGTGACATGATCTGATTTATAGGTAGAAGAGATAACTCTGCCACTCACGGCAGCTGTTATGTCAAGAATGGCTGGGAAGAGTGGTATAGATAGAGGCCAGGAGACCAGCTAAGGCATCATTGCTGGGGTGACAGTAGGGACGGAGGGAGAGAACTGGCAGTACTGGCTGATGTTCTGACTATGGGGCGTGAGAAGAAGGGAGAGTCCAACGTGACTCCTAGGTTAAAGCATCTGGTTAAAGCACCATATACTGGCATGGGGAGACTAGAGAGGGGCAGGTGGGGAGGAAATCTGGAGTTCCATTTCGGGCGTGTGAGGCTTGTGCTTCTCTTAGACACCAAGTAAAGATGACAATGTGGTCAGGAGAAAAAGACCTAGGAGCTATCTGTTGGAGACGATCTCTCAAACCATGGGACTGAGGAAGGCGGCTGTGTTAGAGGTCACAGGAGTGTCATAGACTCCAGCCATGAGGAATGGATCTGGGTTGGGGTGGTGGGGTATTGAACCGGAATTAGGAGGAGGATAATGTCTGGGGGACATAAGAGTATGGATGGACTCACCTGCGTCTCCACCTTCAGCTCTGCTATACTCATCTCTGGGCCACGTGTCCAGCGGGTCTAAGGGTATGACAGGAAGGAGGGGAGCTGTCTCCCACCCCAGAAGGGCCTGAGGCTGATGCTCAGAATCCCCAGGTCCAGCCTAGCCACCTGAGACTGGAAGGAAGGCGTGGGAGAAGGGCTTTGTAGAGCTCGGCACCCCCTGGGGTTCACAGCTCAGCACTTCGAAGTCTCTCACCACAAAACCCACTTCCTGTGATGCTTTGTCCTTGGGTTATCTCCACCACCATGAGCTTCCTCTGAGCACGGTTAAGCAAGTTCTTAGGGGAAACATCAGCCATGCTGAGAAGGTGAGGCTCCTGGTTGTGGTTCCTCCCTCCTTCCTGTTAGAGCCAACCCTTGGGGCTGTACTTAGATCATGAGTCTAGGAGCTCCTTGAGGGCAGTACCACACCAAGCCTGTCCCTGCCCTGGATAATGTCTGGCACCTGGGCAATGTGTTAGCACATGTTTGATGAATGAGTGCTAGACTCAAGCTGCTGAATGAGGTTAATTTTGACTTATAAACATCAGGGACAATACTCCATATTTCAGAACATTTTAATTGTTGTAGAAATGATTAAGTAAGCTTCCCTTCAAAGCTCTCCCTACCTCTCCTCAAATCCAGGATTACTGCGCCCACCGCAGGCTCCCCCCAGCCCTGCACTACCTCCAGCAGGTCACAGGTCACCTGCCCTGGAATTGTCACTTTCCTGGGCGGCAAGTTCACCGGGGTGCCCAGCACAGGGCCAGCCCTTGGTACCTGTTTTTTAAATTTGATTGAAAAGCTGCTCAGTATCTTTTCATCTTCTAAAAGACTCCTCCATGCAGAGGAGGCAATAGAGAGGATTCGAGTACAATTCTTGCTGCTGATCCAGCAAGCCAGAAATGAATATATGTGTGTGCTCCACTTGTCAGCTCGCTCTGAGGAGCCTGAGAGACAGGGAGTCATAGATACGGAGACATGACTGCCACAACCCCCAGGTGTGGGAAGGAGGCTGGAACCACAGTTCCCAAGGATGGTGGCTCAGAGGATGCAGAGACCAAGGGGCAGCTGGGAGCCTCTGTCGGGAGTTTATACTTGATTTGAGATCCAAGAACCACAGCTCTGAAGTCCCTGCTGAGTTTAGAGAAGGTTCCTAGGTAAACAGGCATGGGATCGGCACGGCACAGCCAGTCTCCTGGCACAGTGGGCTCCGAGTGGCAGGGTTCGCTTGACCACACACAGAACTTCCTCCTTTTACACCCCTTTCCCATCCTTGGTGCCCATGGACTTGCTTAGGTCGGTAGGTGTTCGGTTCTGCTGGAGGCCTGAGAGCAGCCGGCTTGGCGCTCCACGGGGGCTGGGTTTGCAACACGGCGGTGAGCTGGCATCAATGCCACTGTCCCTTCCAGAGTACTTGAAGGAACAGCTGGAGCAGTACGTGAAGAGGCTGCAGATCGTGAGGGTGGTGCGGCAGCAGGAGCGGAAGGGCTTGATCACTGCCCGGCTGCTGGGCGCCAGAGTGGCGCAGGCGGAGGTACTCACCTTCCTGGATGCCCACTGTGAGTACGAGGGGCTCAACCTGGCACCCGGGAGCACTGGGGTTGGTCTGCTCCCCTCCCCTGCCCCCGGCGGACCCAGGAGCCAGGCCCATTCCGGGACTGGAGGTGGCTTGGGATTCCGCTTCTTGTGCCCTCTTCACGTCCCAGTCACCCATGGCCCTAAAACAACGGTGACCCCACAGTTGCTGGCAGCGTGCTCTGTAGCCCCAGAGCCCCCTCTCCCTCCCGTGCTTGCTCTGTCCTCATTCTGAGCTCAGCCCCTCAGAGAGGGAACTGGGTTTGTGCGGAGTTTTCCCATAGGGCCATATAGAGCGAAAAAATCCGCCCCCCCCCGCCCCAAACCCAACCCCCTCCCCACCAGTGTCTGGAAAAAAATTGTTCCCTAGAAGCGGTGATGTGTATTAGGGAAAGCTCTAGACTCAGAGTCAGGACACCTGGGTTTGCCTTCTGGCTCTGCCACTAACCGCCTCTGTTTCCTCATCGGTAACGTGGGAATGAGGATGTCAGCCTTACCAACAGATTTACTACTGTGAAGTCCAAATAAAGTAATCTATGCAGTTCACTGAAGATTTCAGAGGGCTAGACAAATGTAAAGGATCACTCTTGCACAAGTGGAGCTGAAGCTGGAGGTGCAGTTCCTCTGGGAGAGGAGACCCCCCACCCTTCTGAAATCCACACACTGGATAGGCGGAAACCCTGAAGTCACCCATCCATGGCCTTCCCTGTGCTTTGGATCATTTGAGTTGACTGTATTACTTCTCCAAGCCCTCCATCCTTCCCTTCAGAGTTACCTCCAGTTTTGGGTTGGGTGAGGGGCCAGATAGCACAGACCTATCTCTGCTTTCTCCAGCTGTGGAGCTCACTTATGTTTCTCTAACACGAGGGAGCGTGTGGAAGGTTCTCTAGTCCACCCGAGTCTCCCTGCGGGCGTGGGGCATGGGCTTGGCTGTGGGTGTGATCCTGACCACTGTCTCCCGGTCCCGGCCTGCAGGTGAGTGCTTCCACGGCTGGCTGGAGCCCCTCCTGGCTCGCATTGCCGAGGACGAGACAGTGGTGGTGAGCCCGGACATCGTCACCATTGACCTGAACACTTTTGAGTTCTCCAAGCCCGTCCCGAGGGGCAGGGTCCACAGCCGTGGCAACTTTGACTGGAGCCTGACCTTTGGCTGGGAGGCTCTACCCGCACACGAGAAGCAGAGGCGCAAAGATGAGACCTACCCCATCAAGTAAGGACCATGGCCTGCTGAGCCCCACGCCAGCCCCCAGGGACCTGGGCCAGCTTAACCTCTATGTTTACTAGGCGTGCTAGGAAGCCCTTGACCTATTTTCCTTAATTCTCATCCCCTCTGAGGTGGGTACTCGGATCACCCTGTCGTAGAGGTGAGAGCCCAGGCTTCCAGTGATGAGCAATTAGCCTCAGATCAGGCAGCTAGCAGTTGGTGGAATAGGAAAGCCATCCTGGCTGGCCTGACCTGACGCCCATGCTCCTAACCCCAGCACCGCACTGCCTCACACCATAACTGCTTGCCCTTCCTCACCCCTGATGTGTGCCAGGCACTCACTAAGGGCTTTCTGTAGTTCCTCTGTTTATTCCTTCCCACAGGGGGAAGGTCATGACTGGTGCCTGCAGAGGTGCTAAGAGATGGTGGGTAGAGGTCGTTGTGGAATAGGTCACCAGCTTTGAAAAAACTGAAAACATATTAAAAGAAAACAGACAGGTGTTCTGCAGCGTGGTATGGTTGCCCTGAACCTGCTTGGGTAAAAGGCTGGATAGCACATAGTTTAGGTAATCTTCCAGTTACATACAGTCTATTGCACGTTATTCCCTGTTGGTTTGGCTTTTTTGTTTGCTTGCTTTTGTTTAACAACCATTCAAAAATGTTAAGACATCTTTCTTTGCCCAGAGTCTTATGAAGCCAGGCCAGCTTTGGCCCGTTGGCCACAGTTTGCCCACCCCTGACTTATAGGGTGGATGCTTAAACGGGTCTGCCCCTCCTTCACCTGCCCTGCCTTTCCCTCTCCAGATGGCCTGTTGGTGTTGCTAGAGACCACACGTTTATTTACTTTAATTAGTTATTTTTTAAGTGGACTCCAGTCCGGGAGACCCTCAAGAAGAAGCAGGTTAGCTCCAAAGTGCTCATCTGGAGTCCTAGGGCTTTCTGAGGCTTTCCAGGCCTTACTTGGGGTGGGTGGCTTACGATGCCCAGGAGAGGCCAGAGCCAGTGACTGAAGGCCTGTCTGAGCATGACAGTCTCCTGATTGAAATTCCTTCCAGAAAGTGGCACAGGGAGCCAACTCCTACTTCAAGGTGACAAGAACATCCGTAGAGTAACACTAAGGTCAGGCTCCTTGACCAGTCAGTCCAGTGAGCACTGATTGAGCCCCTGTTATGTATAAAGCACCTTGATGGGTTCTGGATTTATAGAGAAGTTTTCAGTATCTCTCTGCTGGATTGTAGCACATGGGGCTCCCCACTGAGGGCAGCAAAGCCCTATCCAAACCAGCCTGGCCAGGGGGCAGATGCCAACAGCTAATGATTATTTATAGACTCCTACCCTTGTCTTCCTCAGGCTCCAACCCTGCCTTCAACCCTTAGCCCAGCCTCTCTCATGAGCAATGTGGTATCTGAATTCTAGAGATGAGACGTTTTGCCCATTTCCCCTACAGTGGATCTGTACCTCCCTGCCTTTGTCTGAAAACCAGAAAGAAGCTCCTTGGAACCTCCAAATGGTCCCTTTAGTCCAAGCTGAGCTTAATTTCACCTTGCTTCCTACTCTGTTTCTGGGAGTACTTGCTATCGATTTCCTTTGTTCCAAACCACAGGCAGCTTTCCTCAAAATTAAAGTTTCTTTTTTTTTATTTTTTTTAATGTTTTATTTATTTTTGATACTGAGAGAAACAGAGCTTGAGAGGGGGAGGGGCAGAGAGAGAAGGAGACACAGAACCAGAAGCAGGCTCCAGGCTCTGAGCTAGCTGTCATCACAGAGCCTGACGCAGGGCTCGAACCCACAAACGTGAGATCTGACCTGAGCCGAAGTCGGAGGCTTAACCGACTGAGCCACCCAGGCGCCCCAAACTAAAGTTTCTTTGCGGAGTGACTAGGCCCTACTAACACAGTGCCATTCTAATCCCTAAAATGGACCAGGGATTCTGAAACAGGAGAGGGTCCATCCAAGTCATAATATTCATTCATTCATGGTTTGAATCCTATTTCCAAAGACAGTTTCACACAGCTTCTGATAACTGAGTAACTGCTGTGCGCTAGGAATTTGCTGCCCAAAAGCAAACGATAGTGTCTCTACCATCTGCTGCTCAGCTGAGCTCTCAGACAATGAGAGCTTTCTAGACTGCGCGACTAACGTGCACATGGGCCCTGGGGGCCGGTGTGTAATAGATCCTACCCTGAACGAATGAGTGAGTGCCTTTCAGAAGAGAGTGGCGATAATTACATCTCTCCCTGACCTGGTCCCAGAAGGTGGAGAGAACACAGTAAAGCTCTGTAATCACTTGCTGAAGGACTAAGTCCGTGGAAGAGGGGCTGCACATCCCAGGAAGGAAGAAAGGAGGCGGGGAGTGGCCAGGCTTTAGCGAGCACCGGGTCCTCAGCTTTCCACACCAGGCTTTGACGTGTCATCCCCCCCCAAAGATGCTTCTCCCTCTGTCTCCCCAGATCCCCGACGTTTGCTGGCGGCCTCTTCTCCATCTCCAAGTCCTACTTTGAGCACATCGGTACCTATGATAATCAGATGGAGATCTGGGGAGGGGAGAACGTGGAAATGTCTTTCCGGGTGAGAGTGAAGAGGGCTTCGTGGGGGAGCCACGGTGTCCCAGGGGACAGCCTGAGGCCCTGTCTCTTCGGCAGCGGCAGCCTCAGGGATGTCACATCTGGAGGTGGACTGAAAAGGGTGGCTGTTTCCTCTCCAGGCGTCCATCCCCTTTCCTCTGTTCCCCCCACCCCCATCCGTGGCAGTAGGACTTGGAGAATCAGATTGGACAATGTGGATCCAATGACTGGGCAGACATCCTCAGAGGGAAGGGATCCTAGTGGTAGAGGGGCACCTGGGGACTGGTTACATCTTTCGTGAGGTCTGTGGGAAAAGTGTTCGGGTGAGGGTGGAACTGGTTAGTCAGCAGTCACTGTCCTTTCTCAGGAATAGTCAGATTTCCCTGTCCAGGTTAGAGGGCACAGGCCCTGGTAGCCTTGGAGGTTTCCCACCCTTCGCTCAGCAAGCTCTGTGTTACTGAAGATGGTGGCCAAAACTCTGGCGGACCCCAGAACTTTGAGGGATTCCAGGAATAAGGCAACTCAGGATTAGGTTAGGAAGAAAGAATTTCCTCTCCACCAAATCCACACAGACCCCCACACTGGGGGAGAGGTAATTAGCAAGTAGATGAGCTCATTCATGAGGTCACCTCTCACCGTGCCTGGCACAGATCAAGCACATCACTGATGCCTTTGTTACTATGACCATGGTCATGTATCACTGTCGCTGCTGTACTAAAACGAATAACAAATATTTACTAATACAAAACCTAAAACAGAGAGGACACGGGATGTCTTAATCCATAGAAGGGTCACCAGGTCAGTCGCCAGAATCAAGAAGATTCTGATTGCAGGCTCGTCCATGAGCCAGTCTCTTTCCTAGAAAGCTAATGTGCTAGAGATCCAGGGGACTACCACAGCCCACCTGGAAATTACTATCATTGCTGTGATTGATGTACCAACGCTCTGATTGGGCCACAAGTCTCTCTTGATTTGAGGGAGCTTGAATTTCCAGTAACACCTGGGTGAGCTGATAAACTCAACATTCCCAGGTCAACACCCAAATGCCTGGTGCTTAGAGTAGGTATGCAGACACAAAGTTAGCCAACTGTCCTTTCTTTGAAGTGGGCCCTGACAACTCTCAGGACCCTGCACATTTCCATTTGCTTAAATCAGAGTTGAACTAACACCATCAAGCTAGGGATTGCATAGTCACAGCCTAGGAAGAGTCCTAGTCAATGTTTTTTTTTTGTTTTGTGTGTGTGGTTTTTTTTCTAGAAGAGAGGGCAGCATTGCCCTAAGTTCTTAAGCCTGGGACACTAGTGCCCTGGGAAGAGAACAGAGGTGCTCGGGGGGACAGTGACCCACTGCCCCCCACCCTGAAGGCCCTGTCTTGTGCCCTCTTGTGGCAGGTGTGGCAGTGTGGGGGCCAAATGGAGATCATCCCTTGCTCTGTGGTAGGCCACGTGTTCCGCACCAAGAGCCCTCACACCTTCCCCAAGGGCATCAGCGTCATTGCTCGCAACCAAGTGCGCCTGGCGGAGGTCTGGATGGATGACTACAAGGAGATCTTCTATCGGAGAAATCTGCAGGCAGCAAAGATGGCCCAAGAGGTGAGAGGAAATGGTGCTCCGGAGGTGTCTGGGTGAAGAGAAGTGCACAATCCCAGACCCCAGTCAAGGGCTGAATGGTGGAAGACCACTCGTCGCTACCATCTGGTGCCTCCCTTTCCCCCTCAGGCCCTGTGAGCTAGAGCCCAAATTTTGAAGGCTAGTGAATGGGAGGAGCTTTTATTGGCCCCACCTCGAGAGTCCTGGCATTTTAAGAAGGGCTTTGCTCTGAAAGGCTTGGGACTGAGGTCTGGGAGAAAACCGACAGGAACGTCAGGAGATGCAGGAGGAAAGGAGCTATGGGTGGGCGTCCCAGAGCCAAGACAGCGGGCTTGGGGTTAGATGTGGGGCTAAGCCAGTAGCCCCAACAGGGTCTGAGCAGGGATGAGCAGGAGACCCATTCTGAGAGAAAGTGGCCCCAGAAACTCTTGGCTACTTCAACCATACAAGAAGGTCAAGGCTGGTGGTATTCACCCTTTGGGGGCTGGCTTGGTTGACAGAAATCCTTCGGTGACATTTCGGAACGACTGCAGCTGAAGGAACGACTACACTGTCGCAACTTTTCCTGGTTCCTGCACAACATCTACCCAGAGATGTTTGTTCCCGACCTGAAGCCCACCTTCTACGGAGCTGTAAGTCTTAAAAACCAGCTTGCCCACCCATCATGACAGAAGCCCCAGGAGTGCGCCACAGACGGGTGGCAGATATGAACTGGTTTTTACTCTCTACGTTCCTTTAGCCAAAGGAGTACTGGAAAGCCACTTTGGGGCTTCCAGAGAGAGCTCAAACCTTGCAAGGGGAAAACGGCCCATAAGCAGTGATTCTCAAACATTCACCTGCATCAGAATCCCCTGGAAGGCATGTGAGCCCTTAGTGGCTTAGTCAGTTAAGCATCTGACTCTTGATTTTGGCTCATGTTATGACCCCAGGGTTGGGGGATCGTGCCCCGCATCAGGCTGTATGCTGAGCATGAAGCCTGCTTGGGATTCTCTCCCTCTCTCTCCCTCCCTCTCTGCCCCCCTCTCTCTCTCAAATAAATTTATTTTATTTTATTTTTGTTATAATTTTTTTAATGTTTTATTTATTTTTGAGAGAGAGAGAGACAGCATGAGCAGGGGAGGGTCAGAGAGAGAGAGGGAGATACAGAATCTGAAGCTGGCTCCCGGCTCTGAGCTGTCAGCATAGAGCCCAATGCGGGACCCAAACCCACGAACTGCGAGATCATGACCTGAGCCGAAGCTGTACGCTCAACCGACTGAGCCACTCAGGCGCCCCTCTCTCAAATAAATTTTTAAAAAATACTAAAAAATAAAAGAAAACACAGAATGCTGATTCAATAGGACTGGAATGGGGCCTGAGAGTTTGCATTTCTAACAAATCCTCAGGTGCCGCTGACGGTCTGGGGATCACACTTTGAGAACCACTGCTCGTAAGGAAATTCCCACGTGCTGAGTGAGGGCTTCTCCAAGAGACTCGGCAGCCTGAGAGGTTGCCAAGCCTTCCTGTGCCCAGCCTCCAGGCAAAGCACCTCACTTTACTATTAACTCCAGGCATCTGGGTTAATGAGCAGAGGAGAAAAAAATCAGAGGGGAAGTCCAGCCCTGCAGATTTATTCCAGTGGATAAACCACAAACCAGAAGCTGCCTAACTGTGTGCTCCTGGCTCCCCCCTCTGCTCACCATTCTGCAGATCAGGAACCTTGGCGTCGATCAGTGCCTGGATGTGGGTGAGAACAATCACGGGGGGAAACCCCTCATCATGTACACCTGCCACGGCCTTGGTGGCAATCAGGTAGGTGGCCGCACCTCACCGGCTTCTTGAACAGCTCCTCTCTTCACGGGCCCCTTTCTCCACTCAGAATAGTCCTTTCCCGAGAACTGGGGAGATCCAGGGAGAGGAGGAGACACCACCCCTGCCCTCAGAAAGCTCCACGTCTGAGGGCGATTACAGGATACAGGCAGACGAGGTCCGAGCATGAAGCAGGGACCTCCAGGAGCCCTGGGCATCGGTGGTAGGTGCCAGAGAGGGAGTGGGAGGCGACGATTGTTAATCAGGAAGGCTTTCTGGAGGGTGCCGGCTACCGCGTGAGGCTTGAGAGTGACTGCAGAGACTTTCTGAGCACACGCTCTCGCCCACACTCAGCTTCAAAGCCTCCCCTGCCCAGAAGCTACCGCTCTGATTCTGTCACCCAGCAGTGACCCGCAAAATAGCCATCTACAGACATGTCACAGCTACCTGGCATCCTAGAAATGTACCCCACGCTTTCCAGTGCCCAGCTCTCCCCTGAGGAACAAGAAGTCCTCAGTCCTCACCCCCAGTGCCTCAGTGTTTGGTAAGTAGGAGGCACTTGAAACAGAGCCAAAGCAAGGAAAGAGACATTGAACAGGCCGCCAACATATGCACTCCAAACAGCCATTCTAAAGCCGTTTCCTGTACCACTGGCCTGTGCGATGATTTTAGGTGGTACGTTGGCAAACATTTTTTTTTTATTTTAAACAAAGAAACTAGCATATCAAGCCCACAATTTCACAGGTAATGCATAAAATGGAGCTGAGTTAAATTTTTTTTTAAGTTTATTTATTTTTGAGAAGCAGAGAGAGACAGAGCATGAGCAGGGGAGGGGCAGAGAAAGAGGGAGACACAGAATCTGAAGCAGGCTCCAGGCTCTGAGCTGTCAGCACAGAGTTCGGGGCTCGAACTCATGGACCACAAGATCATGACCTGAGCTGAAGTCAGACGCTTAAGCAACTGAGCCACCCAGGTGCCCCGGAGCTAAGTTAAATTTTTAATGATTTTAAAGAAAAAATCTTGGGGCACCTGGGTGGCTCAGTTAGTTAAGCGTCCAGCTTCAGCTCAGGTCATGATCTCACGGTTCATGGGTTTGAGCCTTGCAGCAGGCTCTGTGCTGACAGCTAGCTCAGAGCCTGGAGCCTGCTTCAGATTCTGTGTCTCCCTCTCTCTCTGACCCTCCCCTGCTAACGCTGTCTCTCTCTGTCTCTCAAAAATAAATAAAACATTTAAAAAAAAAGAAAAGAAAAAATCTTAAGCAATGATGATTCTGGTAAAACCTCAATATGGTCAAAGTCCTGAAAGTAGTGCGGGAATTAGGGGCGTTTTGGCGCCCAGTCACTTCCTTCCCTAGAAGGTCATCTCTGGTCAGAATCTTAGGGCAGTTGGCCTTGCAAGGCAGTGGGCAAATTGTCCTCCTCCTCTTGTCCTGACCTCTAGTACTTTGAGTACACAACCCAGAGGGACCTTCGCCATAACATTGCAAAGCAGCTGTGTCTACATGCCAGCGCCAGCACTCTGGGCCTGCGGAGCTGTCACTTCACTGGCGGAAACAGCCAAGTCCCCAAGGATGAGGAATGGGAATTGACCCAGGTGAGTCAGCAGCCCCAGAAGGATCAGAATCCAGAACCTGGAGCCACAACTGCCCCCACCCCTTCTGTTTTCTGCATCTTGTGCCTGAGATACCATGTGTCAGATCGGAACGATGGAGAAAGTGGGCTTGGTCACAGGCAGGGGCCTCGGGGCCTTGGTAGTGTCTGGGGAAGTCTTAGTTCTGGCTGATACAGAGCTGGGGTTAGGAGTTACGGTCCATGGCTGTCTCTGTCATGGCTCTGCTATTTTTAGGCTGAACCCAACCAGATGAAGGTGAAGGCACTTACGCTTCCAGGCCGGCCTCTGTGTGCTGGGTACACACACCAGGTGTGGTTGATGTTTCAGAGGCCCTTCCCAAAGAGGTGGTGCCCCTAAGTAACTGGCCCGAGCCCCGTCACTAGTAAATGGCGGGCCTGGGACTCAGACCAAGATCATTCTGACTTAAGAGCACCGTTCTTTCTAGTACACCACACTGCCTCAAGGTATTGAATGTCATTTCTACAATACTGGTCCCAAACTAGCACCACCAATGAGCCTCCACACCCCGCCCTCCCCCAATCTTCAGGCCCTGGCTTAGGGGAAGAGGAGCCTAACTTTGGACCTAGAGGGAAGAGAAGAGTCTAAATATAATCAAAGGCAGAAAGTGGGGGTATGCAGCAAGGGCGCGGGCCTCAGCCTGGCCATTCAGAGGAAGGGTTCCCGAAAGCATTACCCCAGGGGCCTGCCTTCCTCTAGTCCAACCGCTCGGGCTGAAGCCAGCAGTGGGGAATCGACATGATACAGGTAGAAAGTCAGGACTGCGTCCTGTCAGGGTATCTGGCATCCAAAGAAAGAAATTTGGAAATGTCCTCATTGGATCCTGTTGCGTTTCTCTTGCTTTTTGTTTATCGTCCCCTATCTAATCCCCTCCCCGCCAGTAGCACCATTAGAGATCTGAGGCCCAGGTTGACCCTTTACTGTGTCATCTTTCAGGACCAGTTAATCAGGAACTCAGGATCTGGTACATGCTTGACATCTAAGGACAAGAAGCCAGCCATGGCCTCCTGCAATCCCAGTGACCCCCACCAGCACTGGCTCTTCGTCTAAGCTCCTCCTCACCCCCGCGGGAGTTCCCACGAGCCTCTCAGGAAACAAGACTTTGGTGACTCTGCTGTTTGAGAACCTGATTATCAGCTTCTCTTAAAGATGGGTTTCTTTTTTTTTTTTAAGTAAAATAAGGTATTTTATTATTGTTTTAATGTGCATTTCTTGGTGATTAAACACTTTTTCCACAAATTTTGTATAATGTTTTTTAATTTTTTTTTAAATCCAAGTTACTGGGTGCCTGGGTGGCTCAGTCACTTAAGCATCGAATTCAGCTCGGGTCGTGATCTCATGGTTCACGAGCTCGAGCCCTCCATCAGGCTCTGTGCTAACAGCTCATGGCTTGGAGCCTACTTCAGATTCTGTCACCTTCTCTCTCTGCCCCTCCCCTGTTCATGCTCTATGTGTCTCTCTCTCTCAAAAATAAATAAACATTAAAATAAAACAAATCCAAGTTAGTTAACATATAGTGTAATAATGGTTTCAGGAGTAGAATTTAGTGATTCATCACTTACCTATAACACCTAGTACTCATCCCAACAAGTGCTGTCCTTTTTTTTTTTTAATGTTTACTTATTTTTGAGAGAAAGAGAAAGAGAGCAGGGGAGGGCAAAGAGAGAGGGAGACATGGAATCCAAAGCAGGCTCCAGGCTCTGAGCTGTCAGCACAGAGCCTGATGTGGGACTCAATTTACGACCTATGAGATCATGACCTGAACCAAACTCGGACACCCAACCAACTGAGCCACCCAGGCGCCTCCCAACAAGTGCCCTTCTTAATGCCCATACCCCCCCCCCACCCCCAGCAACCCTCAGTTTGTTCTCTGTATTTAAGAGTCTCTTACGGTTTGCCTCCCTGTTTTTATCTTATTTTTCCTTTCTTTCCCCTATTTTCATCTGTTTTGCTTTTAAATTCCACGAGTGAAATCATACAATATTTATCTTTCTCTGACGGACTTATTTTTCTTAGTATAATACATTTCTAGTTCCATCCACATTGTTGCAAATGGCAAGATTTTATTCATTTTGATCGCCTAGTAATATTCCATTGCATACATATACCACATCTTGTTTATCCATTTGTCAGTTGATGGACATGTGGACTCTTTCCATAATTTGGCTGTTGTTGATGGTGCTGCTATAAACATTGAGGTGCATGTGCCCCTTCAAATCAGCATTTTTTTTATCCCTTGGATAAATACCTAGTAGTACAATTCTTCTGTTGTAGGGTAGTTGTATTTTTAATTTTTTGAGAAACCTGCATACTGTTTTCCAGAGTGGCTATATCAGTTTGTGTTCCCACCAGCAGTACAAAAGGATTCCACTTTCTCTGCATCTTCGCCAACATCTGTTGTCTCCTGAGTTGTTAATTTTAGCCATTCTGACGGGTGTGAAGTGGTACCTCATTGTGGTTTTGATTTGTATTACCCTGATGATGGGTGATGTTGAGCATCTTTTTGTGTGTCTGTTAGCCATCTGAATGTCTTCTTGGGGAAAAGTGTCTGTTCATGGCTTGCTTTTGCCCATTTCTTCACTGGATTGTTTGTTTTTTGGGTGTTGACTTTGGTAAGTTCTTTTAGATTTTGGATACTAACCCTTTATCTGATATGTCATTTGCAAATATCTTCTCCCATTCCATCAGTTGCCTTTTAGTTTTGTTGATTGTTTCCTTTGATGTACAGAAGTTATTTTATCTTGGTGAGGTCCCAATAGTTCATTTTTGCTTTTATTTCTCTTGCCTTCAGAGACATGTCAAGTAAGAAGTTGCTGCGGCCAAGGTCAAAGAGGTTGTTGGCGGTTTTCTCCTCTAGGATTTTGATGGATTCCTGTTTTAGGTTTAGGTCTTTCATCCTTTTTGAATTTATATTTGTGTAGTGTAAGAAAGTGGTCCAGGGGCACCTGGGTGGCTCAGTCAGTTAAGCATCTGACTTCGGTTCAGGTCATGATCTCACGGTTCGTGGGTTCGAGCCCCGCCTCAGGCTCTGTGCTGACAGCTAGCTCGGAGCCTGGAGCCTGTCTTCAGATCCTGTGACTCCTTCTCTCTCTGACCCTCCTCTGCTCAAGCTGTCTCTCTCTCTCAAAAATAAATAAAAATGTTAAAAAAAAAAAAAAAAGAAAGTGGTCCAGGTTCATTCTTCTGCATGTCACTGTCCAGTTTTCCCAATCCCATTTGCTAAAGAGACTGTCTTTTTCCATTGGATATTCTTTTTTGCTTTGTTGAAGATTAGTTGGCCATATATTTGTGGGTACATTTCCAGGTTCTCTATTCGACTCCATTGATCCGTGCGTCTGTTTTTGTGCCAGTACCATACTGTTCTGATGATTACCGCTTTGTAATACATATTGCAGTCCAGATTGTGATGCCTCCAGCTTTGGTTTTCTTTTTCAACATTCTTTGGCTATTTGAGGTCTTTTCTGATTCCATACAAATTTTAGAATTGTTTTTTTCTAGCTCTGTGAAGAATGCTGGTGTTATTTTGATAGGAATTGCGTTGAATGTGTATATTGCTTTGGGTAGTATCAACATTTTAACAATATTTGTTCTTCCAATCCATGAGCATGGAATGTTTTTCATTGCTTTGTGTTTTCAATTCTTTTCATAAACTTTCAATAGTTTTTAGTGTACAGATCTTTTACCTCCTTGGTCGGGTTTATCCCTAGGTATCTTATGGTTTTCAGTGCAATTATAAATGGGATCGATTCCTTAATTTCACTTTCTGTTGCTTCATTATTGGTGTATAAAAATGCAACCGATTTCTGTATGTTGATTTTATACCCTGTGACTTTGCTGAATTCTTGTATCAATTCTAGCAGTTTTTTGGTGGAGCCTTTTGGGTTTTCCACCTAGAGTATAAAGATGGATTTCTAAACCCAGTGGATATCAAGGCAGGACCTTCCTATTCCTTGCAAAACACAGGACCCATTCTCTTGCCTCCACATTGATGGAAGAAACTGTTAGAATCTGTGATACTTGGCTTAGAGCTTGCATTCTGTCCTAGAAACAGACTTCCAAGCAGCGAAGGCAGTCTGGATAGGGGCCAGGCCAGCAATGCTGAGTTCAAGAAAAGTACCTCTGCAGCCATGTCCTGGGTCCCTGGCCATGTAGAGCAGCCCCAGAACGAGTGAAATCATACAGAGGTCTCCAGGGGTCTCCCTGCTACTATTGCAGGCAATTGATTTACAGGAAGCGCCCTAACAGGAATCCTTTATCGTACTTCATCTGTATAGTAACCCTATGAAAAAGGCAGGAGGGGAACCACCTTGCCCATTTTACAGACAAGAAAGCAGAGGCAGGGAGAGAGAAAGGTGCTAGTCTGTAGTCCCACAGCTAGTGGATGGCGGGAGCGGAGACTGAGACTTCATTTGGAACGCTGAGCCTGCGCTCCTTCCACCACACCGCAGGCACACTAGACATCTGGCTATCAGCCTTCCCATTCTGTCTTCCCTCCATGCTGATCACTTCTGACGGGGGCGGGGGGGGGTCTCTAAAGCCTAGAACAGTGGAGCCAGGTGGCCATGAGGGAGGCACATTTGGGGATCGTGGGATGTTCGTGTTGAAAGCAAGCTCGTGGAGCCAGTGATTCTCAGGTCTAAGTCCTAGAAGCCTTGTTTCAGTGCCCCATCTATAATGTAGATGGAAAGCCGAGTGGCAATGGGTGAAGCTGAGGGCAGGGGAGGGCAATGCCCAGCAGCCCCTGAACCTCTGAGTGTCTGTGAGCACCATTTGAAACCCTTGTTTTAGTCCAGCCCTATCGTTTTCATATTGTGAAACCAAGGCCAGATAAAGGAAGTAATTTGTCCAACGCCACACAGCAAAGTATTGGCAACCTGAGGCCCTGGGAAGTCTGAGGAAGCAGGGACCGTGTGTAGAATTGAGCACGACTGCTTAATGGGCCTCGTGTGCTGTGCCCATGTGAAGTCTCCATGTGGAGCAGACCCAGCCTGCATGTCAGCTCTGCTCCAAGCAAGTTGGATCCCACCACACATGGCCACCTTGTGACTGGTCTGACTTGGAGAACCCAGCTGCCTAGAGGAGGACTGACATTCCTTCCAGAAGGGCTTCTGACTTTCCATCGCAGGCTGTCATCTTGCGCATTACCACACGAGGGTGCCATGGGACCGCAGCTGCCTCTTCCTGCTCCGCTCCCACTGCAGGAGGTCTCTCCTAAGTTCCTGAGAGCTTTCAGGACCCCGTAGAGGAAACATTCTGGGGTAGCCTAGCCAGAGAGACAGTGGAGAGCGGCCAGGATGTGGCCAGGGGTGGGGAAAGGAAAAATTCTTTGCTGGCAAAAATTGGACATGAGATCCCAGGGAAAATAAAGGGTTTATGGCATTGATAAGGGAAACTTACCATTGGTTCCTCCTCCCCCATGGTGTCCTTTAGCTGATCTGTTGGAGAATCAGTGGGTTCAAGCTGTGTAAGCCACACACATCACATCTGAATTCTGTCACATCTCTGTCTCTTGTCCCCAGACATCCCTTTGGGGACTCTAGCCCACATAGTGTGTGTCAAGCACATGTGGACATGAGGAGACGTAAGATGAGCCTCTCACTCCACGGAACTCAGCCCCCAGCTGGGGAAGCAGCGCAAGCAAGTCAGGACCAGCCTGGAGCTGTTCAGAGATGTGCTAGGTGAGATGGAAAGAAAAATTCCTTCCATTTGGGACAGTCAGGGAAGGCCTCACCAAGATGGTGACATCTGACCTTCAACCTCAGGGATGGGTCCTTAGGTGGGATCTCACACAAACAACACTCCAGACTCAGGAAAGTCACAGAGAGACAAAGGTACAGTGGATCTGACAGCCCAAGGGGACATCAGGGCGAAGGGGCGGTGGATGCAGAAGCTAGAGGGTGGGGACCACATTATGACTTTCATGGGACCTAGGCCCTTTTGTCTTCATAAAAAAATGTTTAATTATGTTTTACAGCTGCATTGGTATAAAAATGAATATAATCCAGGCTGATTGTATTCATTTTATTTCTTCTGATTTAAAAAGAAATAAAAACTGTGTGGGCCCTAAAAGTATTGTGCGCCCTAGGCCCTGTGCCCGCTGTGCCTGTGGGGTATGTCGGTCTGTAAACAGTGGGTTGGGGACCAATTGAGAAGGCTTTGAAGGCCATGCTAATTTGGGTAAACCATAGCAGCCATAGATCCTAACTCTAATCCTAGCTCTGTCCCTGAATGCATTAAATATCCAAACATTTACCAGGTGTTGATCATTTGCCAGTTATCCCATATCCTTCATGCTCTACGGCATCACTCAACAGCTCGCCAGCCAATGTTATGACATATGCCCAACCGAGGTGCCTGTTTGGTGCCAAGTTTCCTCACCCCTCTGCAAAAGCAGTATAATGTCTCGTGGGGCAGTCAGCTGAGAGGAAGTACAGCAGAAGGAGAAAAAACCACACAGCACACCTGGAGAGTGGGCCCAGATTTGGGAGTGAGGGAAGGACTAGCGAAGACAGGTGATCAAGAAGAAAGAGAGGGCATTGGTGGGGTGACAGACGACTTCGTGGCCTCCCCTTAGCTG
Organism: Helogale parvula; assembly: GCA_004023845.1. Classification (NCBI taxonomy): domain Eukaryota; kingdom Metazoa; phylum Chordata; class Mammalia; order Carnivora; family Herpestidae; genus Helogale; species Helogale parvula. The sequence continues at coordinate 118,367 of PJEM01004388.1, read as the reverse complement.
AGGCTGGCCTCATCCTACCCCAAATATCTGCACTATTCCTTAAAATTCGCCCCTCCGATCATTCTCAGAGTTAACCTAAAACCTTAACTTAACCTTGCTTAAATCTGGCTTAAAACCTTGATGCTGTGCTACTATCCCCCGGTTCCAGAAGCCTCTCGATTTAGCATTAAATGGCTGGTCCCTCCGGAGGATGATTTCCTACTTGAAGAAAGAATATTGGCACCATTGCCAAATATAGCTAAGTATTCCAGGAGAGAGTCTTGTTTTTAATTGCAAAAGTAATGCTGTAAAGAAACCAAATAATACAGAAAATTTTTAGTTTAAAAAGTGAAATTGAGGGGCACCTGGGTGGCTCAGTCAGTTGAACATCCGATGTCAGCTCAGGTCATGATCTCGCAGTCTATGAGTTCAAGCCCCGCATCCGGCTCTGTAGTGACAGATCAGAGCTTGGAGCCTGCTTCAGATTCTGTGTCTCCCTCTCTCTACACCTCCCCTGATCACACTCTGTCTCTCTCTCTCTCTTAAAAATAAACATTTAAAAAAAATTTTTAAGTAAAATTGATCCTCACAATGCCTCTATACCTATTGATTCATTCTCTACAAGTACTAACTTCTGGATAAAAACCCTTTCATACCCTTTTTCTATGAATAACAAATACACACATACCCAGTACTATATCATTTGCAATTTGATGTCTTCATTTAATATCTCAAGGACATCTTTTTATGTCAGTTCATTAAAGTCTAACTCATTCTTTTTAAAAGCTGGCGAGTACTCCATAAGTTGGTTAAATCTAATTTCTTTAACCTTTCCCTGCTGATGAATACTTGGGTTTTTCCCGATTTTGCGACAACTTGGTGACAAACTCTCCCATAACCCACATCCTCGTACATTTACTTTTGTGCCTGTGTTTCTTTCAAAAGGGTGCAATCCTAGAATTAGAATTGCTTAGTCAGAAGAAACACAAAGCCTCAAAATTTAAACCAAAACCACTGTCTCCGTCTCACCCTAAGAGTGAAAATAAAGTCTGACCAGCAGGGGCGATGAGGCTGGGCGTGCAGATTAGGTGACGGTTGTGAGGACCTTAAGGGTGTAGTCCTGAAGACTTTGCAGGCATAGACTGGGTTGCTCTAGGCCAAGGCTGTGAAGGTAGACATGACATTGGCTCACTTTGGAGTATGTGAGGTTGAGGGGCAGCCTTTAGTTGGCCCTAAAGGCCTCCTCTTGGGCTCCTCATCCTGGCTTCTTAACTCCAGAGGCGGGGGGGGGGGGGGAATGACCAAGGAAGCCTGGTTCCCCCCCCAGCTCTGCCCTCTTCCTCATCTACTTTGGTAGGAATCCTGGGGGTTAGACTGGAAAGGGGACCCTCCAGGTGCCCTGAGTGCCATAATGTGATGGCCCTGAATGACTCTATGACATGGGATGTAGAACTCCTTCCTATAGCCTTTTCCAGGCCTCTCTTACAACTGCAGCATGAACACTGCATTCTGGAAAGTGTCTAGGCCACAACCCCACCCTCACCCCCACCCCCACCCCCTGGGGTGAACCAGATGACTCCTCTGCCTCCCTCCAGGCTTCCTGGCTTCTTCTGCCTGAATCACAATCCGACTCGTGGTCCTCTGCTCTGGGGCCTCCCAACCCAAAGTCGTCTGCCCACCTCAAGGCACCCTGCACGCCCTCCTTTCTCCTCTCCTGACTTTGACAGGCAGAGCTTTCATCTCCTTCAGGCCATGTCTGTTCCTCACCTGCTCCCTCTGCCCTCCATGCTCACAGCCCTCAGACTATCTCCCTTTCCTGAGGGCTCCCCCACTCTAACCCACCTCATGCTCTCCTTCTCTGGGAGCTCTCTGGTTGGCTCTCCACCTGGGTCTCCCCAAACCCGTTTCTTAGGACCTTCCTCCACCAGAATTCTCTCCACTGTCCCTACTTGGCTTAGTCTCCCTGCATTTACGCCTCTGTCCTGGAGGCAAGAGCCCACCTCCCTCCTCAGGCAGGGGGAGACTGCCATCTCTTCTTTTTGCTAACTACCCTTCCCTCCTCCACGCCCACCCCTTGCCTCCACCTCCTGGTCCACTGACAGTATCACTGAGGACAACAAGGCAGTGACAGATTGTGAGGGGAGCACCCTGAGGGAAAGACCAGCCCTGCTTCCCTCTCTTTTTTCTGAAAAAAGAGTTCACTGGATGCCTTTCAACTGAACACAGATGCTTAATTTAGCCCTAACCTGACCTTGTTCTGCCTTTGAACAACAGATAATTTAGTTTACTTGAAAATAAATCTTTTCATTTGTATTTCCACGTCACCTGTGACTTTCCCCGGCCTTCCCGCAGCAGCCCTGACAGCTGGCAGCAAGACGGCCAGCAGAGCTGCTGATAAGAGGAGTATAAAGAGGGCTTGGCTCATGGCAAGGGGGCAGTGGTCGACCTGGCCGGCAACATGCTACGCTTCTTGGTGTTCGCCACCCTGGTCCTTTATGGTAAGTGGGTCCTCTGGCCTGACTTCTATAGGGCGGAGGATTTGTGCAGCAGGGTCAGAAGCTATCCTTAAGTCCAGGCCTGCTCTCTATCTCCGGGCGAGATGGGACACCCTGTGGGTCTAGCAAAAACGTTACCCTCCTGGAATCCAGGACAGGAACAGCAAGGGCCACTCTTCATGCATGGCGCTCTGGTTGACAGGGCCTTGAGCCACGAAGCCGAGGTGCCTCTTTCGTGGGTCTGGGCTTCCTTACCACCCTCAAGACATCCTCAGCAGGTGTCTGGCTGGGATGTGCACTGCTGTCCTTGCCCCCCTGGAGAATCCTGCCACAGCATCAAATGTGTGGGTAGGGGTGTGGGGATGACCCCAAGCGAGGCTGAGACCACAGGGAGCCTCTGGGGCCCTCTATGTGATATGGGTCCTTCACAGTATGCCAGAGTTCTGGGGACAACGGGGGGGGGGGGGGGGC